>CM032401.1:12946201-13153701 GCA_019049475.1 Eueides isabella
ATTATTATTATGTTTCTCGGCTTAAGTTCTCGGGTTCAAAACCAAACCCGGTCCTTTGGAAGGCTTGCGTGGGAACACAGGTCCAACACGTAGAGGCCCCTTCGAGAATATTAAAATAATTTGCTGTGACGCATTAGCCGGGATCCATCTCTGAATAACCAGAGGTAATTGCCCAGAGATGGTCTCCGGATAATGCGTAGAAACTATATAAAATATGAAAAACTAAATTGGGTCTATGGAATGTAGTTTGGAGGTTTCGGGAACTGGGCTATTGGAGGAGACTATCGGACGTCCGCCTTTTCAACGTCTCAAATTGAATGATTGGCGGACGGTGACTCGCCTCCCACTAGATGGGCCCCCACAAAGCGGCGTAATGCCTCGGGCGCAACATCGGCGTGATCGGCTAAGGGTGTAGAGAGGTGTGCACCGGTTTCACCATCACGAGAAACTCGTGAGCGGGTTTCCCCGTTATTACGCAGATTGAGCACTTCCACCCTTTCGAGCATATAGCTCTTGCGCTCCACTCTGCCGGCCAACAAAGGAAAGCCAGAGGCGGGGGATAGATTACAATTCCCCTCTGGAGGACTCAGGTCCGTGGGGTCGCCACTCCCCAACAGCTCGCCACAAGCTGCCCTGCGGGTTATTATTATTATTATTATTATTATCGTACTTTTTTCTCAAAACATTGTTTTGGTGTTAAGTGAAATACGCGGGCCAAAGCCAAGAGTATTTCACTGCATTTAATCGTCGTCTTGTAGAAACTTTCTGACAATTCGGCAAGTATTTAAGATAGCAGATTTTTGCATAGTATAATAAGTGTTATCGGGCAAATCTATTGTTTTGAGAGCTTCATGTAAGTATTTTGGAATAACACCTGTGCTGGATAGCACCAACGGCACAATATACATTTTGTTCATTTTCCAGATTCTGATTATTTCCTCTTAAAGTTCTGTATATTTTTGTATTTTTTCAGTTATTGTTTTTTGTATGTTGTGAGTATTTGGTATTGCAACATCTATAAAGTGAACTATTTTTTTTTCTTTATCAATTAAAATTATATCTGGTCTATTGTTATTTATTGTCTTGTCTTGTCTGTTAGTATAGTTCTGTCAAAATACATCATACATAAATGTGATTGGTACTCTCCAACACAGGGCAGGGTATGTATTTATAATACGGAAGAGGTTTCTTTTCTGTCAGTTTATGTTTGATGGCTAATTTTTGATGGATATTGCAAACTTGCTTATGACGATGACAGTAATCAGATTGAGTTAACGAAGAGCAGGCCCCTGTGATGTGTTGAATAGTTTCAGATTGCTTTAAACATTTTCTACATCTATCTGTCGTTAATTTTGGATCTTTAAGTATATATTTTTTGTAATTTCTAGTATTGATAACTTGATCTTGAATAGCTATTGCAAATCCTTCAGTTTCTGGAAAGAGTGAACCTAATTTTAACCATTTGTTTGATGCTTCTAAGTCTATGTTTGAATTTTCAAGATCATGTAAGTGGCGTCCATGCAATTCTTTTTTCCTCCAAGTTTCCATTTTCTTACTCTGAGAATCAGTTTTACTGTCATATTGCATACTTTTATCCTTAAGGCTGTTACTGCTAGATGTATTTTACTGTCATTGGCTTTTTCAAAAAAGAATGTACGTAAATTTATAATTTGCCCTTGCCATAAACTATCCAAATCAATGAGACCCCTACCTCCTTCTTGTCTTTGTAGTGTTATTCTTTCTATTGCTGATTTGGGGTGTAAGTAGTTATGTTTTGTTAAAATTGTCCTTGTCTTAATTTCTATTCTATTGATATCCGTTTTCGACCATTTAATTATACCAATATCGGAATAGCATATGTGTTAATAGCTTTTATGAGATTCTTTGAATGTAATTGTCTTTTACAAATTTTATTTACACGTTGAAAATATTTTTGTTTTAATTCTGTTTTAATTTGAGTATGAGCAATTCCTTTAGCCTGTTGAATTCCTAGATATTTATAACTATCCCCATCTTCAATCATATCAAAACGAACATCATCTCTCGAAATATTACGACTATTACTTAATTTTCCTCTCTTCAAAGATAATGTCCTTACTAAAAGATGCAATTTTGTTTAATAATTTCATTATGTCCTGCTCTGATTTGGCAAAAATTTTTATATCGTCAACATACATTAGATGGGTTATCATGGTGTTAGGAGTCAGTTTGCAGCCTGCATTAGAATCATTTAGAATGTTTGATAAAGGATTTAAGGCGAGACAGAACCATAACGGACTCAATGAATCTCCCTCCCTCTTCAGTTTTATGGCTTTTAGGTATCATATATATAACACCTCTGGTAATGAAGTCAGGTAAATTTTCTTCAGATCTTTTTAAACGTGTTATAATGCTAGCCAGAATGTTGTGAAATGCCGAGAATTTTTTGTACCAGAAACTATGGTACTATCTACTCCAGCAGCTTTCCAATTTTTTGTTTTTGTCAAAACATGCTCTAAATCTGTGGTTGTTATTTGTAAGAAAGTCCATTTGTCCTATATGTTTCCAATTTTGTTCTTCTTTGTGTATCCAAGTAGCTTCATTGTTATAGTTATCTTTTTTTTTTCCATATATCCGCCCAGTAATTTTTAAATGTCTCCGCAGTAGGTGAATTTGCTTGTTCGATTCTAGGTATATTATTATGTAACATTCTGTAAAATGCTTTTTCATTTCTAAAGAATAGTTTGTTGTCGTTTTTACGTTTCAGTGATTTAATGTATCTTGCCAATCTCTGAGTTTTAAGAGCTAATTTTTGTTTTAAGGTGTCTAATGTATAATAATTCTTCCGGTTTTATGTTATTATATTCATGCTTTGAGTGAACTTTTGTGTCTTGAAATATTTATTTAACTTTTGTCTCTAATTTTCTAGATGTATTATTGTTTAAATATCGTTGTACTCTGCCTATATCAGCCCTAAGTTTCGTAATATCTTTTTCTATTCGTATTTGCCACGCTGGTTTTCCATGATCCTTTGTTGTGTTATTATTATCACTGTTTTCATTTTATGTTTTGATCTTATACCCTAAGTTACGAGAATAACAACTGCACTACAATATATTAGCATGTAATTCGGTTATCGTTAAGTCTATCTATATCTATCTATTATGTAATTCGGTTATCGTTAAGTCTATGGAAGAATAGTTACGTAAAAAATGATTATTAAATATATGAACCAATTTATAAAGATTTTTATTTTTTTTTAGCCGCGGTAATTTCGGTCTTGAAGTTGGATCAGTTCCCCTATATTCAGTAAGTGCGGTTTCAAGTTCGTTTTGAAGCTTTTCAACATACTGAGAGTCAATTTTATCGGATAATGTATGTTCTTGCGCGTATATAATATGTTGAGAAAGTAAAGTTTGAATTGTAGTGGAAATGTTTGAGTTAATATGATTATTTGTATCAGATATAGTGTCAATAGTTTGATTATTTGAATTTTGCAATATAGAGTCCATACCCTCTTCTAATATAGCTGGTAACACTGGGCTAAAATTATTTAGTTGTACATTGTTTTCTGATCTTAAAATAATCTTAATTCAACTTCACGTATTATATTTTCAAGAACATTTTCAGGTATTAATTTGTTTCTAATGATAACTCTTCGTTGGTCAGCAATTCTTTGGGAAGATACTTTAAGGTGTGGGTATTTTCGAATAAAATTGTCATAAAGTTTACTACAATACATAGTCCTATCTGTGTCAAGATTGGTTACATAGTAATATGTGCGCATACTACTATGTAACCAATCTTGACAAATATATTAGTTTCATCATCCCATTTCATACGCTCCCTTGGTTTACCAGTTTTAGTGGTTGCAAGTTGATTGGCTCTTGCCTCTTGCAAAACATCATCGACTGATGTCGCTGTTCCACTCCTACTACTTCTCCTCACGACTGTAGCTTCTGAGGACCTTTCCCCATCCCCCCTGTCCCCGGCTCCCGCCCAGTCGGAATTACGAGAGTCACTGGCCAGCATACTGTCACGTCGGTCGCCAGCTGCAGACGTGCCCCGGCGATCACCCCCGGGAAGCGGCCCTATACGTGAATTCCTATTACGTGTCTCCATATTAATGGGTTACCTTAACCTTGTTGGCCGTGTATGTTTTGATTGTACACGTTACCGCCCCCCACGTTAGCAAGAGAGCTAGGACGTAAGGTAGGATTTTGGGGGGCTTATTATTATTATAAGATTATTTTTTGGAAAACTAGTGTTGAGACACTCTGGTCTCATTTCTCTTTCCTATTCACGCCAAATTTATTATAATTCATGTTGATTGGAACTATTTACTTTATAAAATTGAAAAAATAAAAGAAATATGTAATATATAATTTCGTCGAGTAAACATTAAATACTGTTAGTATTTAATGTGAGGCCTGACCTGGCGCAGCGGCACAAGAGTGTGACTGTAACCGACAGGTTGTGGGTTCGATCCCCAGTCGAGGAAATGAAATATTTAATATTTCATTTCTACGCTCTGGTAATAAGGCAAAGCGCGGCGTTGAGTTCCGCCACTCAACACGCAATGCCTCAAATTCGACGGAAAGTGGGGAACGGAAATGGAACGGAGTTTCTTAACACTAGGTTCCCTCTGTCTTTTTTTATGGAAAAGACGGCAAACGAGCGTACGGGTACGCTTAAATGCTGGGGGTGGTAATAATCCGGTCGAGTCTGCCCATGCGTGTTGCCATTACTGGCAACGTGACTCTACCACACGCACAAAAGGTCTACCCTGCCTTGTGCGGAATACAGCGTGAAGCTGAAGAAAAAAAAATATAAGTATTTAATGTTCCACAATCGTATTCCAGACCGCGAGCAGTACACGGTGGGCTCGCTGTCGCAGTACACGGGCGCGGCGGCGGCCGGCTACCGCGCGCTGCCGCCGCCGCCGCGCGCGCCCGCGCACGCCGCCGAGCGCGACGCCGCGCCAGCGCCCGCGCCCGCCGCGCACGCCGACCACGCCAAGGTTGGCGGCCTTGTTACACCTTGGAACCCGGGAACCTAGTGTTAAGACACTTTGCCCATTGCCCACTTTCCGCCGATTCGTCTCCAGAACAAGACAAAAGGCAGTGCTAAATTCCACTAGTCAACACGTTGTTGCAACACTAGCGTCCCAAGTTCTCTCTGCCTAAGATTTTTTTTTAAATATATTGAATGATTTAACTATTCCTAACACATCTTATATAAAAATTTACAGAAAAATAAGAGCTTCTACTCTGAACCAGACAGTAACGGCTCAGGATCCTCGTCGTCTTCATCATCAGGCTCCAGCAGTTCTGAAGAATCATCTGACGAGTGAGTTTTCATTAATTTTAAATATATTTTAAAAAGTATAAAGAAATTTACATTTTTAATATTATTCTTCAGGAAATACTTTGGTAAAATCACGTCAACTGGACCCCCTATTTACCACTTGATCATAAAAATTTAATCTATATATATTTTTTATTAGTACTTATGATGGAAAATTGATCCCCCAAACAATTTTTCAAAATTTCGATTTTAACAATTTTTTTTTTATATAATGAAAATTTTAAGCACTTTTAATTGAAAAATGGATTAAAAATCAACCGCAAGAGATAAATTTGTGAAATTTTCAGGATCCATGGTCAAATGTCTATATTTTAAGAATATCTTTATGACTTAAAATTATTTATTTATTTTCATATTGTTAATTAACTTTTAAGTTAACAAATGAAAATTTAACTGACTTCTCGGGCAGAAAATGTAGTTTTTTTTCATCGGTCACATGCTTTATCCATTTAAGTTTAAAATTCCGGAAGAGAATTTCACTGCTCGCCATTAGTTTAAATAAAATTAATTTATTTATGACAGCGCGCCAGGCGCCGAGCGCTGTGGAAATGCCGCGCTGCCGAGCGTCTTGAACTACACTAACGCTTTTATCAATGATAATTTATAATAACATTACAAAATATTATTATAAAACAAATTTTATTATTATTTATCTTATAATTCATTATAATTATTATTAATAAAATTATTTTTTTTTTAACATTGTTATAAAGAATACAATGATAATATACTGAATAGAAGAAACAAGCTTAAATTATTAAATAATAAATTATGTAGTCAGTTATTTTAATTTTTTTTTAAAAACTCTGTTAATAAACACTATTTCATCTTCTGAAACGAGCCTACATTGTAGTGAAAAATTTTCCAATGGTTTGTAATAATGGAATTGGCGAGTATTTTTTATTGTAGTTAAGCGTTCGAATCGTGGTTGGTATTTTTTTTCATGTAGCTCATGATCTTTAATAGTGCAGAAAGCAAAATTAATTTTCTTAAAAGAAGTTTGTTAAGTAAAGATGGAGTGTTGACTGATAAATTAAAAAATAATAATTTACTAAATTACCTAAAAGAAAATACACATAGACCGAAACAGTTTTAAAAATTTAAAATTGATTATTTTTTTTTTTTTAATTTCCGCTGTTTGGTAAAAATAAGAAGAAATTTTGATTACATTCTTTATAACATTGTTAAAAAAAAAAAAATTATTAATAATAATTATAATGAATTATAAGATAAATAATAATAAAATTTGTTTTATAATAATATTTTGTAATGTTATTATAAATTATCATTGATAAAAGCGTTAGTGTAGTTCAAGACGCTCGGCAGCGCGGCATTTCCACAGCGCTCGGCGCCTGGCGCGCTGTCATAAATAAATTAATTTTATTTAAACTAATGGCGAGCAGTGAAATTCTCTTCCGGAATTTTAAACTTAAATGGATAAAGCATGTGACCGATGAAAAAAAACTGCATTTTCTGCCCGAGAAGTCAATTAAATTTTCATTTGTTAACTTAAAAGTTAATTAACAATATGAAAATAAATAAATAATTTTAAGTCATAAAGATATTCTTAAAATATAGACATTTGACCATGGATCCTGAAAATTTCACAAATTTATCTCTTGCGGTTGATTTTTAATCCATTTTTCAATTAAAAGTGCTTAAAATTTTCATTATATAAAAAAAAATTGTTAAAATCGAAATTTTGAAAAATTGTTTGGGGGATCAATTTTCCATCATAAGTACTAATAAAAAATATATATAGATTAAATTTTTATGATCAAGTGGTAAATAGGGGGTCCAGTTGACGTGATTTTACCAACCTGTTATACGCAATTAATTCATTTTAAAAAGTTTCTTTTAAATTTTTATATAGATTTTTTTTTTACTAAATTTTACAATAATATTTAATATTTCTCATACTTTTTCATTCATGTATTACTGAAACCAATTTATTTTTAAGATTTTATAATATTATAATATTTTTCAGGGAAGAGGTCAACGACATTGAAAAGAAACAAGAGAAACAACAACAAACAAACAATTACAAGTACGATTTACAAAATTAAATTTAAAACAAAAACAGGCCTGTCGTGGCGCAGCGGCACAAAAGTGTGACTGTAACCGACAGGTTCTGGGTTCGATCCCCAGTCGAGGAAATGAAATATTTAATATTTTCAATTTAAATATTTAATGTTTCATTTCTTCGCTCTGGTAATAAGGCAAAGCGCGGCGTTGAGTTCCGCCACTCAACACGCAATGCCTCAAATTCGGCGGAAAGTGGGGAACGGAAGTGGAACGGAGTGTCATAACACTAGGTTTCACTTCCGTTCCCTCTGCCTACCCTGCCTAGTGCGGGATACAGCGTGAAGCTGAAAAAAAAAAAAAATACACACACAATATATATTTTTTTAAAAACCCCATCCAAGGAAACTTTCTACATCATCTTGGCAATGGGCTTGTATCTCTGCAATTGCTAATCCTATTTTCATGAAACTTAGCTATTCATTAGTGCGTAGAAAAGGATTTCTAAAAACCAAACTTTATGTATACATATATACATATGTATATATATATATATATATATATATATATATATATATATATATATATGTATATATATATATATATATATATATATATATATATATATATATATATATATATATATATATATATATATATATATATATATATATATATATATATATATATATATATATATATATGTATATATATATATATGTATATATAAAGTGTAGTTTTTTAAACCAAACTACTTTTTGTGTGTGTGTGTGTGTGTGTGTGTGTGTGTGTGTGTGTGTGTGTGTGTGTGTGTGTGCGTGTGAGTGCGTGCGTGCATGCGTACGTTCGTGCGTGCGTGCGTGTGTGTTCTATAATATTTTGATAATAGATAAAATTGCATTTAAATCTAATTAGCCATTTCTGTCATCAGCGCATAGACAAACAGGCAAATAGAACATTATAAAAATCAATATTCTGAGCTCCATTACATTAATAAAAATCCTCGATAAGATCTTATTTAATATATCTCCATGTACAGACATTGATTGGTTAAAGAATTATTATATGTATAGATAAGTAAATATATATATATATATATATATATATATATATATATATATATGTATAGATAAGTAAATTAATGTGGCACGACGAAATGGAAAGGAAGTCCTCAAGGTTCCCAAGTTCCTCTGCCGACCCCACCATGTGGAAACTATTAGAGAAATATTTTTGCCATTTAAAAAATGGATGTTTTTTTTTAATAAATATATTTGCATCAGGTCATCCAATTCAGGAACATCAGATTCAGAGGCTGATAGCGAATCAACTTCCGGCTCGGAGAGTGAGTCGGAGAGTTCGGAGAGTAGTGAAGAAGAGAAAGATACTAAGAAAGCGGAGAAAAAGGTACTTTTTAATATAAAATCTTTGTGCTACATTTAAAGGAAAAGGTTTTTTTT
Organism: Eueides isabella; assembly: GCA_019049475.1. NCBI lineage: Eukaryota > Metazoa > Arthropoda > Insecta > Lepidoptera > Nymphalidae > Eueides > Eueides isabella. The sequence continues at coordinate 12,955,027 of CM032401.1, forward strand.
AAAGCCTTGATCTAAAAAGAGAAGTGTTATTGGTTCTTTTTTGTCCGTCTGTTAGTGGCAAAGTAGCTCTTGGATGAATAAACTTTTTTTTGTATTGAAAAACTGGTTTATGGCGATTGTTCTCAGCTATGTTTTATTAATATTGGTTTAGCAGTTTACAAAATTAAAAATACTTTACACACAAAAAATCACTACCAATCTTTTGTATTGGTAGTGATTTTTTTTTTTTGTATTGTTTCATATACACTTTAAAATTTTAGTAGCAATAAATATAAAAATATGTCAATCGGACGGTACGTATAATGATGTGCCTTAACACCGGGTTCCCTCTGCATACTTAACTTTAAACGGAATACAGCGTTTAACTACAAAATATATTATTATTAACTAATATTATAGCAAATACTTCATAATTTACTTATTCGATTACAGGAACAACCAAAACAAGAGACGAAAGAGAAGGCAAAGAAAAAGGAGAACTCAAATGAGAAATCTAACTTGGAACTCCTTCTGGAATTGGATGAAGTGGCCAATTCTCTACCCACTATGACGCCTACTTGTGGAGGATTTCTCTCGCCGCCTCCAGTTGCGGCTGTTGTAGGAGAATGTACGTGTTATGTATGTTTATAGTAGGGTTGATGAGTTGTGGCCTATTTGAAGTTAGAAAGAGATGGCTACGTAAATTGAATTTGAGATTTTTTTTACAGAGGGAACTTGGGAACTTAGTGTTTTAGATATTCCGTTCTGTTCTCTACTTCTTGCCAAATTTGATGCATTGCGTATTGAGCACTGGCGGCACTCAACGCCGCAGTTAGCCTTGCCATCAGAGCCAAAAAATGGAAATATTAAATATTTAATTACCTCCCGAACCAACAACCCATTATGTTTACAGTTAAAACGCTACCGTAGACTTCTAAATACAAATAATAAATTGTAATAATCTTTGACAGCGGACACAATAACGCCCGTGGGCCCCTGCCTAGTGCCGCCCGCCCTCTCAGAGGCGATATCGCGCGTGCGGTCGGGCGGCCTCTCGGCGACGCGGCGCTGGACGCGCGCGCCACATCTGTTCTCACGATCTATGTGCGCCATAGAACTGGCGTTCACCAATCACACGCAGAAGGAGATTGATAATATTCGGGTCAATAAGAAGGTACGTTTTAACTAATTTTGAATTTTTTTTTTGTCAGCTTCACGCACTATCCCTCACTTGGCGGGATAGGCGAGGGAACTTGGGAACGTAGTGTTAAGGCATTATGTTTAGGATTTAAGGCATTATAATTTAAAGTTTGACGTGTATGTCTGTTTGTAGCGCCGTAGCTAATAAATAAATGAATCGATTTTGTCCTCGCTCTGGTAAAAGACAACATAGCAAAATAGTTCCGCCACTCAACATGCAATGCCTTCAGAATGCCAAATGATTGGTAAAGTATAGTGTTGAGGAGAGCTGTGTCTTAACACTAGGTTCCCAGGTTCCCTTCTATTCAATACTATTTAATATAAATTAACATTTCTTTATATTTCTCCACCATTAATGTAGATTATGCAAACTGCTCAAACGTACTTAATGGGAAGTGAAAATCTTACCAATAGGTTCCCAGATTAGGAGTCCTAAGAGAAGCTAAATAATTTTCAATGTTATTATCTAAATTTCAGACGTTAACGGGAACTCGGGCTATACACGACTTCGCCCCCATACCTCGTCTCGGGCCCGGGGCCTCCGCCAGCAGCACACTGGGCGTGGACTTTGCGGACTCAATACAGCCCGTAGAGTTCACTGTTATTAGTTCAATTGGTATGTAAGAAGAAGAATAATTATTTTTTTTATATATATATATATATATATATATATATATATATATATATATATATATATATATATATATATATATATATATATATATATATATATATATATATATATATATATATATATATATATGTATATATATATATATATATATATATATATATATATATATATATATATATATATATATATATATATATATATATATATATATATATATATATATATATATATATATATTTTTTTTTTTTTTTTTTTTTTTGAGTGGAGAAGGATTTGAACCCGCGTCCTTTGGAAACCGCTCTGGCATTTGGTTCATACAAACTCGTCTAGCTACGTTGAAATTTTTATACTTTTGTTACAGCTTATTTACATATTATATAATATTTATATACATTTTGTTTACTCAACACGCAATACCTCGAATTCGGTGGAAAGTGGAGAACGGAGAACGGAGTGTTTTAACACTACCATCCCTCTGCCTATTCTGCCCTATACGGGATACAGCGTGATGATGATGATGATGATAACAAATCATTTTTTTTGTCCCACACAGGTGAAGTACCAGTGATGATAACTCCGCCGGTCGGTGAGCTGATGCGAGCTGTGACGATGTCCGAGGGACGGTTCGACACGGAACAGAGGAAGCTGAGAGGGATGACCGAGGTATGTATTAGAAGAAATCATTTTCAGCTTCACGCTGTATCCCGCACGTGGCGGGGTAGGCAGAGGGAAGGGAGGGAGGTCTTTTTGTTATGGCGGAACTCTCAATAGGAAATATCGAATTTCTTCGAGTGGGAATCGAACTCACGACCTGTAGCGTTCACAGTCACAACCCTGCACCACGACAGGCCTTATCAGGATCAGATCAAATATAATAATATATATTTGTTGACTGTATCCTGTACATAGGAGGGTAGACAGAGAAAAATTAGTATTAAGGTACTGCGTTTCAGTAATAAAAACACTGTCAGTTCCCAATTTTCACCGACTTTGTGATATTGCGTGTATTGTTTTTTTTTTTTATATTCACGCTTTATCCCGCATATAGCAATGTAGGCAAAGGGAACTTGGGAACCTAGTGTTAAGATTTTCTGTTCCCGTTAAGCTACTCTTCCCTAATTTATGATGAGTTTTGAATAATGAGTGGCAGAATTTAACGCCGCGTTTTGTCTTGTCACCAGAGCGAGAAAGTGAGAATATTATACTTGGGTACCACAGACATAGAGATAACATATTTATAAGAATTATATGGGAGATATATAAAACATTCGTATTTCGTTTTTACAGTGTAGCAAAAATGCAAATAAATTGGATGACGAACAAGCTATAGCCAAGCGTGTGTTTGAAACTGCCAACTTGGCCGCCATTACCGCTTCTGGAAACTTCCTGAGGTGACGTATATATATATTTTTAATTGTATGTTATTTGTAATCTGTGAACCATGATTACGAAACTGATATCCTCAAATCGCTGTACTGATGTTATCAGCTATTTATGATTATAAAATTTTATGATACATTTCTTTAACTTCACATGGCAAAGTTAGCTAAGGGAACTTAGGAACCTGATGTTCCTTTCTCCCACTTTCCACCTAATTTAAAGCATTTCGTGTTGAGTAGTGTAACTCAACGACATGCTTTGTTGCCAGAACGAAGAAATGAAAATATTAAATATTTCAGATTGAGGCCCGTCGTGGCACAGCGGCACAAGCGTGTGGCTATAATCGACATGTTGTGGGTTCTATCCCTAGTCGAGGAATGAAATATCGAATATTTTCAATTTAAATATTTCATATTTTCATTTCTTCGCTCTGGTACAAGGCAAAGCGCGGCGTTGAGTTCCGCCACTCAACACGCAAAGCCTCAAATTTGGCGGAAAGTGGGGAACGGAAGTGGAACGGAGTGTCTTAACACTAGGTTTCCAAGTTCCCTCTGCCTACCCTGCTATGTGCGGGATACAGCGTGAAGCTGAGTTTGAGATAAATATTTTATTTCGTCGAGCGCGATCGAAGCCACATCCTGTCGTGTTTACAGTCGCACATTTTTGTATCTGCGTATATGAAATATTTATTATTCTCATTTTTCTCGTTCTGATGCTGGCTTAGAGACTACTTAGAGGCTACGTTAAATTTCGACAAAGCAATTGTTTGTTTCGAGGGAAAGTAGGGACGTGAAAGTGTCTTATTGACAGCGGAGTGTACACTGAGCCCTTGCCTTTCCTTTTATGAACGGAATAAAGCTTAATTTATTCAACATTCACTTTGTTAAATTGTTAATGTTTATTTATTTTAAAAAAATATAATTTTTCATTGATAACAGATTCGCCGGTAGAATGATGTCGTCTCAAGATCTAGTTTTGTTGTCTGTGAAAATAGAAGAAAATGACGTCTCTGTGACAGCCAACTGTCCCAACATGGCGGTGGCATCGCTGCTCGCCAATCAAATCGCACAGGCGCTTAATAGAGAGTGATTAAAATATTAAAATAAATATATATCATAATAATTATAAACATTTTATACACTATTGTACTATATCAATTCATTCACTTATAGACTTGTAATAAATATATAAAGGACACAAATGGTAGGCATTTTACTGTTCTTATTGTTTCGTACCGGTAAAAAGGATCGGAAATAACGGGGTCAATAGATACAAGATTATGTTTTTTTTTTTTTTTTGATATCTCAATATCCAGTGATTTTTGTTAGTAAGTATAATTTCTTTATCTAGCTTATAGGCTTGATCACTTAAATTGTTTAAAATGTCTTTCTATTGACCCCATTTTACAATAAGTTGCTTTATTTGAATCTTGGTGAATAATTTAAATATGTTTACAAATTATATAATGTTTGACGTAAATTTAAAAATGTTACATAAAATAAAATCAGAAAAGTGAACACGCGAACGAAGGGCTTATTTGTAATATGGGAGCTCCACTCACATATTGTATTCAATTTTTCTTATTGGTTGGCATAATGGCGACAAAATTATATCTGTGAAAATTGCAATTTTCTAAAAGACAGACAAACTAGCGGAAAACAAGGTAACAGGAAGTCGTTTTACTTTAATTTACCCGTAGGGGTACGAAACCATAAACACCACCAACCAAAAAAACGAGAAAAAAAAATCCACTCAAAGGCGGCCTTATTACTTCAAGCTATCTTAACAGACATTATTTTAATGAAACGAATTTATAATGAACAAAATAAATAACAGTCAAAGTGGAGAACGGAAGTGGAACAGAGTGTCTTAACGCTAGGTTCCCGGGTTCCCTCTGCCTACCCTGCCCTTTGCGGGATACAGCGTGAAGCTAAAAAAAGTAACAATCGATATATAACTTAATTATATTTTAAGATATTTCACAAGGCACAGAATGGTCGTTGACTGTATTCAAACCATTTTTGTATGTATTAAGTTTTAACACTCAGTACATATAAAAAACTGGAGAATAGTGACGTTTATCGCTCAGCTCTCTCCTTTTTTTTTAATAAAATATTACACTTCCTTATCATAATGATATTATAAGTTTTTCTATGTAAAGCTTTTAGCTATATATATAAGGTATATAATAAATAATATAATATTATATGTTTCTTTTGTTTCTTTTCTTTACCTATTTTTTTTTTAATAATCATGAGTAATGTAGATCAAGATGGAGATATAAGAATATATAGCAAGATCACATAAATGCATTGGAAGCCTTCGTAAATAGATTGTTTTGTAGTACAATTTCTATTTCGAGGATTTTTTTTGTTTTTCTGCGTCACACTGTATCCCGCACTTGGCGGGGTAGGCAGAGGGAACTTGGGAACCTAGTGTTAAGACACTCCGTTCTCCTTGTGTGTCCTACGTTGTGCAGAATTTGAGGAATATATATATATATATATATATATATATATATATATATATATATATATATATATATATATATATATATATATATATATATATATATATATATATATATATATATATATATATATATCTCATCACTTTGCTTTGGTCACACGACAGACAACTGTGTTGATTTCCGGGATTCGCTGTAATGGTTCATGGTAATGAATTGAGAATGGAGAAAGCAGCGGAAAATGGAGAATTCTCTATGCCTAGCCTGACATGTGCGGAATACAGCTTGCAGCTACAACTTGAACGAAAGTACGTACATATAAAAATTCTCACTTCTTCTATCTAGTTTCCATCCAGATGATGAATGTATGCTTAAGTTTTTGCCTATTTACTATTTTTCGGCCTGGAATAAGCTTTACATCGTCACCAAAATCGAACTTTTAATAGTTTCTCGGGAAAGGGAGTTAATCGAGATCGTCGTTGCCGGCCAATGCGTGGGCTGGAAAGGCCTGGCCTCGTCGCCTCTTACAACAGCGAGCGACTTAAGAATGAAACCTGCCTTGGCATTAGTCATTTACAACAGTGGACATTGTCCAGGGGAGAATTTTTTTTAGCCTATATTGAATCAGTTTCTCTATATATAGATAGATATATGTATAACAGAACAAAAATAAATTCCAATACTATTTCTCCTTTTACCCTACTCATATATGTAAAAAAAAATGAAACAAACACACATGTTGTATACAAAAAGAATTTTATATAATAATAATATATCCTTACAAAATATCAATAAACAATATATTTACAAATTCCAAAATAATACTGGCGTTCACTTAAAAAACTAATGTTGCGGGTAATGTCCCCATGTAGGCGCCATACTGACACCCAAACCGTACGGATTGTTCATGACAATTCTAGGCCTTTTGGGATCTTCGTGCAAACTGTGAGAAACTTGCGTCTGATGGGTATGGGGTTCGATCACCCTGTCCTTCTTAGCCGCGCGCTTCTTTGTACTGGAATCCGGATTCACTCTACGCTCATTCCAGAGACGTTCAATTAAAATATTCCTGGAATTAACACCACGCGGGTCTTCCACTTGTTTCCTTGAGATCGGTGTGTTAGCTACTCTCTGTTTCATCGCTTCCAGCCTCTCCTCGGTCTGAGTCATTTGAACTATCGGCAAGCCGTGTGAGTTGCACATATTATGGAGTATGCAGCATGCCACCACCATCATGGCGACGGTGGGCGGGTCGAACTGCTTGTTACATGTCGCTTGAAGGCACTTCCACCTGGACTTCAACTGTTTTATCGTTTCCAAAACAACACTGTGCGTCTGCGTGTGCACGTTCGTGTAGTATTTCTCCGGTGTGTCCGGTGTTTTCTTTGTAATCTTCGGTATGGGCACCATTATGTATGGCTTTTGGGAGTAATGGCCGCCGCCTGTGAAAATAAGGAGTTTTCAATTATCTTCTAAGACTGTTACAGAACTGCTTGTCTGTAAAGTCGGTTGATGGATAATAATTTTGTGTGATAAGAAAATGTTGATGCGAGACAATGCATACAAAATAACATTTAATAATGCTTTTGATTCTCGCGATTGTTACACATTTTAAATGAAACACTTTTAACCGGATTAATCGCTAATATTGTTTGTTAAACATTTTTGGAAACCCGACGTTTCAAGCACAAAATACGACCACGGAATACTGTAAAGTGTTTCATTTAAAATAACATTTATTTGCACTCGCCCTCACATATAAATTACAAATAAGATATTATTACTGTACACGCTCGAGACAAGCGGAACGTGACAATTAATCATGCACGCAGGACGCAACACGTTATCACGGAATATATCGTTTCATTTGTATTCAATTGTATTTTGAGGCCTGTAGGCGCAGGGGCACAAGCTTGTGACTACAAACGACAGGTTGTGGGTTGGAATCCCGTTCAAAGAAATGAAATATTTAATATTTCGATTATTTCCTCGCTTTTGATAAAAGGCAAAGCGCGGCGTTGAGTTCCGCCACACAGCGCGAACTGTGTCGTACATACAACAATAATATTTCGAGTCAAATATTATATATACACAATATATAATTATTATTATTTTTGAGGCCTTTCGTGGCACAGCGTCACAAGCGTGTAAATGTATCCGACAGGCTGTGGGTTCGATACCCACTCGAAGAAATGAAAAATGTTTAAAATTTTCAATTTAAATATTCAATGCTTTCTTTACTTCGCTCTGGTGCAAGGCACCGAGTTCCGCCACTCGACACGCAATGCCTCAAATTCGGCGGAAAGTGGGAAACGGAAGTGGAACGGACTTGTCTGCTGTGGACTGTCTTAACACAAGGTTCCCAAGTTCTCTCTGCCAACCCTGCCATGTGCGGGATACAGCGTGAAACAGAAAAAAATATTTAAATCTATACATACCAAGGAGCCAGCACAGATCTCTAGAATTATTAAGACTTTCCAGATCAATTTTAACGGCATGCTGATTCAGTATGGCATCGTGGGACAGCGACCCGCCCGGGTGCGCGTACACACTCATTATATTCATACTACTGTCACATATCTAAAAAACATCACAGAAATCAAACCACAAATGAAAAAAAAAACATACACGGCTTTACAAAAGTGGCGGGGGTTCAAAATTTCAAAAGTTCAAAATTTTGTTCAAATTCAAATCCCGCTTTGTTGAAATTTTTATAAGTTTTCTTAAAAAAACATGGCAATATATTTTTACTATGTTTTTAAAGTGTTATTCCACACTTAGGACAGAAAATATTAAACTTAAATTTAAAAAGCGTATAAAAATTGTGAACGAAGCAGGATTTGAACCCGCGCCTCTGGAAAACCGTTCCAGCGCTCTGACCAACTAAGCCATTCGTTCTCACCGAGCTCCGTCGAAATTCTTATACGCTTGTTACAACTTATTTATGTTGTTAGCATCTCTGTAGGGAGATTTTTACATACCTTCACCATTTAGTGTTTGTTTTTATTGAAATCGGTTCATAAATGAAAAAGTTACGTCAATTAATAATATTAAGTTCGATTTTTTTTTTAATTTTCTATATATAATGCATAGATATTATCCTAAGAGTGATAACTTTAGTAGAATCAAAAAGCAATTGAAATAAGTAGTAAATAAAAATTGCTAGTTAGTACATATTATCACTCACCAGCTTTGTTTACATTGTCCACTTGCAAGTTTTGTTTGGTAAAAGTCAAGTCAGTCAAATATTATCAAAAAGCTACGTCAAAAACAATACTTACAATCTGAACTTTCTTAGAATGATATGATTTATTGAAATGTTTCTTTTGATCACCGCTGGGTCTAGCAATAGGTATGTGTACACAATCGACACACCCCACCACATTAGGTATACCATATTTCATATAAAACCTGAAATTTAACAAAATTACATATTTTTTGATGTATTTTTTTTAGTTTCTTACTGTATCTCACACATGGCAGGGTAGACAGGGGAAAAGTGGGAAGCTAAACTAGACACTTAATTTCCATTAAAACACATGCGTTGAATTTTGAGACAACGCATGTTGAGTGGCGGTGCTCAACACCGCGTTGTGCCATGTCACCAGAGCAAAAAGAAATGAAAATACTAAATATTTATTTTCACACAGACCCATGTAATATTAAATTAAAATGTATTTATATGTACTTATATAATATAAAACTTTTAAATATTTAATATGATCTGCTGAGTCTCCACTTGAAAATGATTGTATTGAAACTATTTTCATTTCATTCCATTGATAGTGAAAGTGTTCATTCAAATGTTCACATACTTTCTTAATTATTTTATTTCTTAACATGAGATAACAATAAAGTAAAAATTAAAATAATAAATTTTTCTATTGCCATATATAATTCATAGATATAATTCTTGGACTGCTGAATTTTTTGTAAAAAAAATCTCTACAGAGATGCTAAAAATTAATTCTAACTAGCAAATAAGAAATTTTCAATAAACTTTATAATTATTTATATATTGTATGGCATCTGGATCTTTAAAACCTAACTCCGTAACTTTATATTAATACTAAGTAAGTGAGTGATTCATTACCAGAGCAAAGATATGAAAATATTTAATATTTCATTTACTTAAGTAGAAATCAAACTCACAAATTTAGAAAAAATTCTACAACTTTTTTGTAATTATATTAATTTAATGTAATTAAAATATATACACACCCACTCTTAACAAGCTCTCTTTCATTTCTCAAATGTGGGAAGTGTATGTATTTCTTCACAATGGTCGGATGATTCATGGCCTCCGTCACTTGTACCACTGCGGTGGACACGAAATACTGTGTTATGTTTGGATCAGATCTACCTGCGATAGACTTTTGATATTTGCCTGTAGCATAGAATGATAGAGCTGCTATGACCTGTTAAAGATATTTTAGTTCTTAGGACTATTCTTGAATTGTAATGAAAATAAACAAACAAAAACTTGCACATGGCAGTGTAGGCAGAGGGAATAAATAAACAATAAATATTAAAATTGAAAATATGAAATGTAGATATTTTATGTATTGTGGTACAGTGGTTGAATGTATAATGATCGTTGTAAGTTTAATTTTTAGTTGGACAATAATTTATTATTATTTCTCAGTTAAACTTGTGTAGACTTAATGTGTATTGTTTGCAAAAAGTAGTGTTTTTACACAACTTTCCTTGCTTACTCTGCTTAAAGTAAAAACTGAAGAGATAATATTTTTATTTTTTTCCATTGGTGATTTTTTCCAGCAAATTTAAACGTAAATTTTAGTGTATAGAATTGCAAAATATTGTACTTCATAAAGTTTATCTATATCGTTCCTTGAATTTAAAATTTCGAATTTAAAAAATATACTCTACTTTTATAGCAACAAATACTATTTTTTCAAAGGAATAAAGAGTTAATTAATTTTACCTCACCTTACTCTCAACAGAGAATTCAATAGATTTTGTTGTTTCAGGCATAACAGGTTTTAATTCTTCACAAAGATTTCGCGCCAGATCTTTTGAAAGTCTAAAAGTTTCTATAAACGCGGCATCGCTCAAATCGAACGGATCCGACTCGTCTTTAGCCTTTTGCACAGTTTGCTCAGGACTTTTTGCTTTTTCCAAACTCCTTGGTTCATGTTGCTTCTGCGATTGCGACGCATCCCACTTGAGTAGCTCCAAGAACACCGGCTCCTCGTCAACTACGGATATATAACCGTCCTCTGGCGGTTTATCAGCCATTTATAATGAGTTTTTCAGTTTTTATTTAAACAATACAAATTGTAATATATTTATGGCGAACGCAAGCTGGCTTGACAAAAATGACATTAGTTACAGCCAGTGTTGCCAGCTGTTAAAAGTTAATATTTTATTTGTCGAAGGCAAAATGAATAATGGCTGGTATTTTTTATGGTGCTATAAATGCTTATATACAAATATAATGTTTGTATACAAAGCAGTGTGCTTATAATTTAAGAAAAAATGAAACATTATTAAATAATTTTATAAGAAGTGTAAAATGTTAATTATATAGTAAAACTGGTCAACTGTAAAGTCGGTCGGAGATAATTTCACGTAATTACGTTATAAGAAAAGATTGATAAAAAAATATTTACCAATAGAAATAAAATGAAGTAAGTGTAAAGGAAGTAACTTGAAAGTACCCTAGTTCTAAGCACATCCCAGTGCCCATTGCATCATCAAAGTTCAAGTTGCAGGTATTGGTTTCTAATATTTACATTGATCATTCCTTTCCAAGTCCTAGAAAGGAATGATTAGTGTAAATGTTAAGATAATAGAACAAGCGAAGGAAGTGGTCTATCTGGAAAGTATGATTAGTAGAGACCATAGATGCAAAATGAATGTGGAAGGGCCTGATAATCTTAATGTGAAAACTACCGGTAACAAACTTAACAGTGCCTTAGCTGTATAGACAAGAAGATCAAACACCAGCTCATTTACACGTTTAGCCGCACACAATGCTTATAAGCTTATAAAAATCAAAATCAAAATATTCTTTATTCAAATAGGCCATTACAAACACTTTTGAATCGTCAAGTTACATAGAATGGTCTGTAGTGTCAGTCCTACAGGAAGCTACCACCGGCTCGGAAGGCGGGTCTGCTGAGAAGAGCCGGCAAGAAATCCAACAGTTGCTCTTTTCAAAATATCAATTAAAGTAGATATATAACATAGTTAGCTTCCTGGATGAGTACCAACAGCATTTAATTCCACGCATTCTTATCATGATAATATACTTGAATTGATTAATTATATTATTACTTTGCCCAACAATATATTATTAACTTTCACTTTAAATTTTTTAAGTGGCAAATTTAAAATTACTTTTAATTGAATTTTAGTGAGTAAGTACCATGTAGACTTACTAGAGTGATCAGTTTGTTTTTACTTCATGGATTGAAATCATGTTTGTCCCTGTACTTTAATAAATTGTGGCTATTTTTCCGAACAAGTATTATATTATCATATATGTACTGTGATGCCACCGTAAGAATACTCGTTTCCTTAAAAAAACTCTCAGGGGGTTCCGAGCTCCCATGCTTTAAATGGTCCGAATTGCTCTTTTTTGAATTATGAATATTCGATATCTGCAGCATTTCCCCAGGGTAATATTCCGTAGGACAATATATTATGAAAATAGCTAAAGTAGACTAGCCGTGCAGTATTGACATTCGTAAGCTGCCTCACTTTTCTAACAGCATATGCAGCGGAGCTCAGTTTGCGCCAAGAGAAGACAGATGGGAGCTCCAAAGTATTTTCGAATCTAGGGCTAGTCCCAAGAATACCGCCGTATCACAGAAATGGGGAATTTTATTATTCACGCTTAAATTAAGCTTCTCTTTCCTGACATTCGGCATAGTAAATTCTATACATTTTGTTTTCTGTGCGTTTAATACTAAATTATTAATATTAAACCAGTGAAGTATTTGCGACAGCGCACTATTCACTTCGTCATAGTTTTTCTTCTTACGATCTACCGTATCGCTGCGTGCCATATCGCATAAATTATTAATGCAATAGGGGAGGTCATTTATATAAATTAAATTAAAATACCTACGGTATTGTACGGCAGTGACGAAGATATTACATAAGAGTAAAAAAGTATTAATACTATAAAGATACCTTTTTGATCCTACAAATCCGCAGTTTTGGTCAATCGAATTTGCAATAAGGAGATATAACTTTTTTAAATTGTGAAATCGGAAATCCTCAGACATTTTCTGGGTTCCTATTGTAAAAGAGTACGCACTGTTAAATAAAAGAACTATGGATTCGATGCAATCGTTTTAAAGGTACACTAAGATTCATTTCTTTTCTTGTATTAATATTATGTACATATATCCCTGATTTTGCTTAATTACTTTAATATTATGTATAGCAACGGTCATTTTATTAATTTCTTTAAATTTTTCCTCATAGAATCTTTATCACCACCAAGAAATACCTTAGAATCCACAGGATCTACGGCTTCACCATGCAATTTGAATTTGATTTTGAATTTTTATACACGCTCACTTATAATAAAAGAAATTAATGGAGCATTATTATTTATACTTCTTTGGAAATTAAAAGTCGAAGGAAAATTAAGAAACTCAATACTTTTTCCTAGTAGACATAGAAACTATAAAAAATGCAATCTAAAATGTGAGCCCATTTTAAACAACCAGACAATGGCTAGACTCGTGTCAAAGCCTACAATCGATGATCTCGGAATTAAGATAAATTTAAAAACAAAAGAAATGGCATAATTTTATCTAAATAGACGTTCTAAGAATTTATATGTACAAGAAAGTAGATCAAGTTATTGAAAATCTGTGTGATATGATCTTATCAAATAACATTTTTTTTATCTTTCTTCGAAACACGTACGTAAATTTATAACCTTCGTGGTTATATTTTTATTTATGTAATAACAAAAATAATATGGACCAAAAGTCTGAAATTAAGTATTATATTATGATTAAAAATGACTTTAAAATGTATAGAAAAAAAAATAATGACAGAAAAGAAGACAATAAAAAATAGAAAATTTAAAACCAAATGGATTTTTTTTCAAAGTTTTTCCACTATTATCAATATAAACAATCAAAAATCAAACAATACTTAATATTACAGCCTGAAATAAATATATACATACATCTTATCACGCAGCTTCACTTAATCTTAATGTTGAAGATGGTATAAGTATCTACATAGCCGGATCTATCATGTATGAGATAAAAACAACACGCCGGGACTCCACCTGTCAATCATTGAATGTTTTGATCGCATTCGCCACTATAGCAAAGTGGTCAATGTTTGTTAGCAAGGTGATTATAGGTTCGATCGCCTCTAGAAGAAATAATTATCAACAAAGACAAGGTTCGACATTGAATTCCGTCACGACTGAAATTCTAGCGAAAAGCGAATTAAGGAGTGTATACCACTAGGTACAATTTTAAAAAATATTATCATTTATTATTTCATTATTTATGGTAAACTTAAACTTGTCGTGGAGCAGTGTTTGTGGGTTCAAACCCCACTTCAGAAGATGAAATATTTAATATTTTTAATGAAATATTTAATTATTTAATATTTTCAATTTAAATATTTAATGTTTCATTTCTTCGCTCTGGTAATAAGGCAAAGCGCGGCGTTGAGTTCCGCCACTCAACACGCAATGCCTCAAATTCGGCGGAAAGTGGGGAACGGAAGTGGAACAGAGTGTCTTAACACTAGGTTCATGGATTCCCTCTGCCTACCCTGCCTCGTGCGGGATACAGCGTGAAGCTAAAAAAAAAGAAATATTTAATGTTTTCATTCCTTCGCTCCGGTAACAAGGCAAAGCGTGGCGTTGAGTTTCGCCACTCAACACGCAATGCCTTAATTTCAAGGTTATTACTATCTCTAGGTTCTTAAGTTCACCCTGCCTATGTCATGTGCCGGATACAACGTGAAGTTAAAATAAAATGGTTAACTAAATGTTAATACATACATAATAAATATTACATATAAATCTTTCAAAATAGTAGGATTACAATGAAAGTTTCATTTTTCTTGAAGGCAACTCTTTACGTAGAGTAAACACTTTTAATTGTGTTTTAAGGAGCAGCGTTGAGTTCCGCTACTCTGTAGAGTCTCACAATGTTTCTAAAGTACGGTGACAAATGGGCAATGGAATGTCTTAACTCTACCTCTCCACCCTCTGCCTACTTTACTATGCGTGTAAATCGTGAAGCCGATTCTATTTCTTTAATTCTTACTCTACATAGAATCTGTAATAACAATCAACACTGGACCCCTTCACTATAGCGAGATGGTTAAAAGTCTTCGGGTTCTCCTTCGCAAAAAGAGTGAATTCTATAAAAAAAAATCAAAATAAATGTGACTTTTTTCTTCATAGAATCCATTTTCTACTCTAAACACAAAGATCCCATGTTATATGTGAAATTTTACTTATGTAAAGAGCTTACATATGGGATGGCTTACAAAAATGTTTTTAGGTATTTAAAATATAAAAAAATAATAAGCTACATCACTACGTCCCAAAATTGCTTACGGTATTATCTATTGCGGAAAACAAACGCAGCACTATAAAAAAAGGAAAAAAAAAAAGAAAGCATGCATGCGTCATATGTGCAGGTAAGAGAGTATCGAAGGTTTTGAAATTCTCTTCCCCATGTCCGATTTTATTCGCTATTACACCTCGCTTGTTTAGAAAAACTTCAAAATAAAAATAATTCAAATATCCATTCCACGGAATGGGAATCGAACCCATAACCATCATGATTACAGACACTAGCCCACCACGCTACGATGTCCACTAATGCTATCAAGAACGTGAAACTTTACTTAGCTTCACGCTGTATCCCGCACCTGGCTGGAAAGGCAGAGGGAACTTGGGACCTAGTTTTAAAACACTCCGACTCGTACCCTACTTCCCTTATATTATTTAAATAATAAAAAATAAATATTTAATTAGAAATATAATATTTTTTTACTAAAATTTGAAAAATCAGGATTCAATATATAGTTTATATTAATAGAAAACGCCACGGAAGTTACGAGACATGTCAGATAAAAATATAGTTATTGCTTAATTGAGATGGTCAAAGATCATAGTTTTTAAAATATTACCAAAGAAAAATTGTTTGAAACCGTTTTTTAAATTAATAATTAATTTGACATGGGTCCCACCACTCAATAAGCAGTGCCATGAAAGGAACAGAGTGTCTCAACACAAACTTTCCAAGTTCCCACCGCCTACGCATGTCATATGCGGGATACAGCGTGAAGCTGAAAAAAATATGAAATTAATTCAATTGATGAGCGTGCTACGTACCTCAGTCGGAAGTTTCCACAATATTAACAGGTATACCTTAAATTTCTGCATTTCCTTACCTGTAGATCATTTCCCGGAATATTGTTTTGCAAAATCGATCCATCAATGTATGATAAGGGTATTGATGTTTAAAATGTATATTTACTGCACTTGCCGATGTCAAAAAAAGAGATAAGAAAAAAGGCATTGAATTTACTTAGCAACAAATAATTTCAAAATTCTTATTTGTATTACTTAGATTATCTTTCAATATCGGAAGTGGCCAACAAAGTCGGAAAAAGATATATCCTTAATATATAACGTAAAGGTAAAATACAGTAAAAATATTAAATATATCAGTGAAAGTAAATTTATTTCATTTCATCTCATCTCGTCTCGTCTCGTCTCGTCTCGTCTCGTCTCATTTCATATCATTTCATTTGATTTTATTTTATGTTTTCTATTTGTGAGTATGCTTATATATCAAACAGGATCTATTTAAATGATTTTTTTTGCTGTGCATCTATTAGGTCGTAAGACCGTAGTAGTAGTCTGTCTAAGCTATAAGAAGTTATTTAAATAAATATTTATAGCAATTTATTTATTTTATTTATAGCTAAAAAGTACATAAATAAAAACAAAAGGTAATTTGTAGGAGAACACTAGAAGTAAGCACTAGAGTCTCGAAATAAAACATTATAGCAACAAAACTATATCTATAATAACTTATACGTTTTTTCTGTTTCACGCTGTATCCCGCACAAAACAGAGTAGACAGAGGGAAGAATCGAAAGGCGAAACTCAACGACGCGCTTTACCTTGTTACCACGACGAAGAAAAGAAAACATGTGAGTGGTGCACCACTCACATTTTACATTTTTTTTTAAAGTATTACTCCACACTTAGAACAGAAAATCCTAAACTTAACGAATGGATTAGTTAATCAGAGCGCTTGGACGGTTTTCAAGAGACGTTCAAATTCTGCTTTGTTCAAAATTTTTATACGCTTTTTAAATTTTTATTTAGTAAATAAACATATTTTTGCTTTTATAAACAACCCAAGAATTTCATTTTAATTTTGTATAAATTTTTCTAAATCTAACCTAAATCTTTGATTTCGCGATTATCACACATTATAAATGAATATATATTGCAATTTCAACATTACAACAACACAAACCTAATGTGTCGAACACTTTGTAGAAGTCCGTGGCGACAGATAGACCCGTCAATACACGATTAATCCGGTACAATTTGTTTCATTTTAAAAAAAATCTAAATCTTTTCTTCGTCGCCTCCAATTTTTATAAACCTTTGACAATCTTACTATACATATTTTAGCTTCACGGTGTATTCAGCATGTGGCAGGGTAGGCAGAGTGAACTTAGGAACCTAATGTTAAGATAGTTCATTACGTTCTCCACTTTCCGCCGAATTAAAGATATAAATTTATAAAAAATATTTCAGTTTATTAACAATCTATTAAAGAATGAACATTTATATGATATCTATAATTAAGCAAAACTCGACAGATTTACTTTTTTCATGTGAGTGGGTATGCAAAAAGATCTGGTATCTTTTTGCCTACCCACTCACATGAAAAAAGTATCAAGCAAAAATTAACGAATAATAAAATTTTATTAGAAATGTATTGTTATACCATAGGTGTATTTATTTCCATAGCATCCTTCAACTCTCACTTGAATCTAGTTATCTCGTCACGGCAATTATGTTTTCGGTTGTACTGTCACTTACGATAACTTACGATTGTGGTACTCGGGTGACCATATTTTAATATTTTTTCTCTTTATTAGAAATAGAGAAATAGATACAGCGTGAACGCTGTATCCCGCACATGGCAGGGACTTAAAAACTTAGTGTTAAGACACTCCGTTCCACTTCCATTCCCCACTTTCCGCCGAATTTGAGGTATTGCGTGTTGAGTGGTGAGACTCAACACCGCGCTATGCCTTGTTACCAGATCGAAGAAATGAAAACATTAAATATTTAATTTTAAAATATAAAATATTTAATTTCTTCGAGTGGGAATCGAACCCACAATAACTTACAAAACGTATATAACATATCGCTATTTAAGTTAAGGTAAGGATAATTATGAAACGTATATTTAAGTAACAATATTTTTAATTCTTATGAGACATTAGAAAGTAGGCTTATCCCAGATTTAAAACTTCAATGGTGGTTAGGTTAGGTTAGCCCCATTAATCGTCTCTTGCGGGTAGATTGAGAAAACTAAAACCACGTGGATGTTAATACTGTATACTAGGCCAGTTTAGTTTAGTTATTTTCATATGACGTTATTTTCTATGAAATATTTTGAGACAACGCAGTAGACACCAAATTTTCATTAAATTAAATTCAGAATGAAAACAAAGATCAGTGTGCCCTATTTCCAAACTAGGTCTGAGAATCTCTGAGAGAAGATTCTTTTTTATTCTTACAGTTGCTTCACAGTATATTTACAATAATATTTTGCTTGTGGCAAAAACATTCACAATTATTTAAAGAAAAGTGACTCGATTAGGACCCCAATCCCGTAGATTGTATACAATTTCGGTATTTACAGAACTAAAACATGTAGGAACAAGCCTAAAAACTCCAAGGCTTCATTTTTAAAAGGTTACTAATTCATTTATGGGATATAAGTATGCTGTTACAGTAAAAATAACATTATTAGGTTTTTACTTAATAATGTTACTTTTACTGCTACCTTTTTTACTATTACTATTTAATCTTAGACAACATTAAGTATGTTAATAGTTCTTGGAATTAAATCTTATTTATGTTAACTCGGGAAGCTGATGATGGTTCTACATTTGTTGCATAACTATTTCTGTAACTATCTCTATAACTATCTTTATAACTATCTCTATAACTATCTTTGTAACTATCTCTATAACTATCTTTATAACTATCTCTATAACTATCTCTATAATTATCTTTATAACTATAGAGTAAGACTAGCTATAGAGTTAGATTACTAAAGTATAGACATTACAGTATAGACATTACTATAGTTTTTTACCTCTTTAAAGCGTCAGAACTATCTTCCGAGCAAATGGTAGCTTCTTGTAATGCTGACCACATTTCTATGCAACTGGACGGTTTAAATGTGATTGTAATAGCTTAAATGAAAAAGGAATATTTTCATTCTATATTTGATTCTTATCACAACCTGTACAGCTTTTAAATTCTATTCCAGGTACATCGATATAAAAAAGGATAGTTGAAAAAAGAGAAATGGGGTCTTTCTTAAAATGTAAATCTTTTATTAACTGATGATGCAATTTGTATTTTTTTATAAAATACCATTTACATTTTGAAAAAATAGGGATTAAGTAACCATTTAAGTTTTTATTTTAAAATTGAATCACTTATTCCAAGTTAACATAATTTTTTACTGGTATCATTCTTATCAATTTTCTTTTTAACATTAACCTATAGCGTTGTCACTCTACAACAAGTAGTTTTCAGGACGATCCTATATATTGCGTGTTTAGTACAGCATCCGACGTCGCGACGTACACACGCGGAGTTATGTATAACGCACAAATTATAACCAAAACGTATAAGCAACTTTATAAAAGATTTAAATTGTTTAACTTTGACAGGTAGACGCTGTCTGGTAAGTTAATCTTTTCTTCACTTTTTGAATCTCTCTGCCTCTCCAGTCCATTATATCACACTTTACATGGCAGAACTTAGTGTTAATAGCATTTCACATTGTCTAAGATATTGCGTTGTTTGGCGGAACTTAACGCCGCGCTCTCTCTTATTACCACAGCGTGGTTCTATTTTGGTTAGATAATTCTCAAGAAAAAAATTGCTGTATAGTGTGTATCTTACCCACAACTGCCTTGTTTAAAGACAGATGGCGCCAAATTTCAAATATTAATTTCTTAGTAATTATAGAATATACTCATTCACACTGACTTTAAAAATACATAGACTATTTACAAAATTGCAAGTATGCGAGTTTTGATATAACGAAGCCATCTTAACGTTACTTAAAAATTTCTTAAGCATGAAATTAATGATCTCTTGAATTCTAGGTTCGAACAAGCTCAAGCCAAATATAGACTGGCTCCAAATGAAATTACACTAAAAAAAGTTGTACGGAATCTTTATCTACTAATTATCGCCATACAAAGTAGGAATTATTAAATAATTAAATCGATAAATGCAAATCGTCTAAACATTACAGTCTCTCCAGTATTGTTTGCAAAAGCTACTAATAGTGAAATTGTATTTAAATTTTGATTTTAATTTAATTGCAAAATTAATTGCAAACACGCGATTGTCTTTCAAATATTATACAATATTATAAAATTAATAACTTATATAAATAATTAATAAATTATATATTTTTTTTCCGTTGATGTGAGTGGTGGTGGCTGTGTTATTATTGGTTTTGTTTATTTCTTTTCGTTTATCGTCCAATATTTTAAATATTCGGACAGAAGTGTTTGTATCATAAATCTCATCTTTTATAGCTGTACAGAAGTAGGAAGTAGCCTTTAGAATTTGAATACTTGATGAATTTCGTACGAAAGTACACCTAAGGTTTTTCACTCACTCATTCACTCACCCACTCAGTATCGCGTACATGACAGGGTAGGCAGAGGGAACTTGGGACGTAGTGTTAAGACACTCCGTGTCTTTCCTCACTTACCGCTGAATTTGACGCTTTGCGTGTTGAGTGACGGAACTCAACGCCGCAACCAAGGTTCTTAACCATATTGTTTAAAATATATTTTTCAGTTATGCTCTAATTATACATAGATAACTACTTTGGAAGTTAACGAAGACTATATAAGTTACTTTAGAAGTAATATTTACGAAGAAGCTTAATTCGTGTGCCCATGTATGTGTTTTTGGGGTCCCGTACCCCAAAATACGTCAAGAAAACGGTAGTCTTATAGGATCACTTTATCGTCCGTCTGTCCAAGATAATTTGATCTTGAGATCGCAAAGAAATATCAAGCTAAAATTAATGTCAATCTCTTTGATCTCTTAAAACTCAGAAAAATAGTGCTATTAAAAGATTCAAGCATTTACTACATTTCGTACGAAATTCATCAAGTATTCAAATTCTAAAGGCTACTTCCTACTTCTGTACAGCTATAAAAGTGAGAATTTATGATATAAACATTGTGTACTGTGGTGGGTTTATTTATATTCTTCTTATACTATTTATAGCGTATGCATTTATTTAACACGTTATACAGTTCTCGCGACAAGCTAAATGTTAAGTATATAATATAATATTAATTTTTATACTAGCAACCCGCCTATGGCTTCACTCACTTGAATTACACAATTTTATTTAATTATCGTAATTAATTCTTGTTCTAATAATATTATTACTTTTAAGATAATGAAAACTAATACAAAGAAATAAATTCTTGCAGCAATTTTCCGAACTAAATATTTAAAAACTGACGTATTTTTTTTATTTACTAATCGATTGAAATAAAACACTAAATGTTGAGAAAACGTTGCCAAGATATTATAGTGAAAACTGGATGAATAGCTCCTAGCCGTTTCTGAGACTTACCAACACACAAACAACCAAAAAAAATCATGAATAAACGTTCCCTAATTTTTTTTTAATGTGTCTTCTATGTACAGATAGTGATCAGTTACAAATTTATTATAAGTGTTGATATTTACATTATAATTTATACATAAGGTCTAAAAGTCTGTATGTGAGGCCTGACCTAGAACGGAAGGTGTCCTAACGAAAATGGAAAAATATAAGTCTAATTTTAATTTATCTTGTTTCAGATCTCGAATATTTTTATGAGATTTTGATAGATTAAATACTATAATAATAACAAAATGGTAGGCAACGAAACCTACAAGCCATACGATGGAGAACACATAGAGATGGGTCAAAATTTAAAGGATATTAACAAAATAAATTCGATTAAATTAGAAAACGGTAACGGTAAAGAAATTGTTCAATATACCAAAGACGAATCACCTCCAGTAGAACGAGTGAAGTTTGAAGGTCTTGGTGATGATGACAGTGTGTTTTATGATGATGTCGACGACGATAAGCTGCCTCCGATCCCTGATGGTGGATGGGGATGGGTGGTTGTCTTCGCTGCGTTTCTTACATCAGCATGCGCAGACGGATTAGCCTATTCTTTCGGCATATTACACGAAGAATTCACAAATTATTTTAATGAATCACAATCAAAGACTTCCTTGATAGGAAGCTTATTTATTTCTATACCTCTAATTTCCGGACCAATAATGAGTGCGTTGGTGGATAGATACGGTTGCAGATACATGACAATGTTAGCTGGTTTTTTATCAACGGTTGGTTTTATTTTAGCTGCGTTTTGCAATTCTGTGGAAATGTTATGCCTTACTTTGGGCGTAATGAGTGGTTTAGCGATGGGTATATTTTACGTAACATCTGTAGTATCTGTTGCGTTTTGGTTCGATAAGAGAAGAACACTTGCTGTATCTTTAGCATCATGTGGAATTGGTTTTGGCACTGTAATCTATTCACCATTAACAAACTTATTGATTCAGTTATATGATTGGAGGAACACACTAGTTCTGTTAGCTGGTACAGTGTTAAATATGTGTGTATGTGGAGCATTAATGAGAGACCCAGATTGGGTTATTATTAAAGAACAAAGAGAAAAGAAAGAGGCAAAGAAAAGTCGATCTAGAAAATCTTCAAGTGCTGGTTCTATTTCCTTGAAATCGACTGGCGGAGAATCAGTATATTTAAGTGCAGATGAACTAAATGAATTATTAAAAAGTGGAAAGAATCCAGAATATATATTAGCTATGTTAACAACATCTTTGGCAGAAGCTGAACAGCTAGAAGCGACTACACAAATGAACGCTGAACAATCGTGCAAAAGAGTTCACTCCGATCTACATTTGCCTACGTTTATTCAAAAACGTGAACAGGTATACAGTAATAATTTATTAATAAAATTATTAAAAATCAGCAAGTTTTTAACATTTATACACACATTTTGACCTATTGAGGTGCAGGAGCGCATGGGTGTGGCTGTAAAGGCTTCAGGTTGTTTCAATATTTTCATTTCTTCGCTCTGGTAATAAGACAAAAAACCACGCTGTGTTCCTCCACTCAACACGTAATGCATCAGATTAAGCGGAAAGTGAGGTATGGAATGGGGTGTCTTAACACTAGGCTCCAAAGTTTCCTCTACCTAACCTATCATGTGCTTGAGGTTGAAAAATAACATACATGTATTGTTATAGAATCATGAAGTAATTAAAAAACATTTACATAATTTTAACTTTGTTTATACCGATGACTGATCGCTAAACGTAAATTTTATTACTTAAAACATTTGTTTCTATGAAAATTTTTATTTTAGGTTCCAGTTGAAGTTATAGAAAAATTAATGACTAATAAACGTTTGTACAACATTATTCTGCAAAACTATCCAGATTTAATAACGAGGCGACGGTCTGAATTGAATTTAAATGTGGAGCCTTCGATAGCCAATACACTAACTGAACCCACTGCAATGAAATTCACAATCATGGCTAAAAAACCAAAAGCAATAGAGAACGAACAATCAAAGCCCAAAATTGAAAATATTAAGGAATCAAATCAAGATGAAATAAAAGTTGTGCCAGTTACAAATGGAACTAATATACAAAATAAAACTATAGTTGCTAAGGATATTGTTACTAAACAGCAGCCAGGGTGGCTTTCACGACAGATTAACATAGACCATCATTATTTAAGAGATATGCAATTATATAAAAGTACAATTATGTACAGAGGTGCTATGATGAATATTCCCAAATATAAATTACGAGCTTCGTCTCTGCCAGATATTTATAGGAACTCCACGTGGTCAATATGGTCCGGCTCAGATAATGAGAAAGTTTGTATGATTTTTTTATTTGTTTGTGATAATGAGTAATAGGAAAGTTTCACCTGAATTCTAGAGTTTCTACCACCAATTTTAATGTTGAATATACAAATAGTACTTAGCGTAGCTTAAAAGTACTCTAACGTATAAAGTAAATTAGAAAACACATATTAAGTCATTTGGTCTGATTCCGTTAAGATCGTGCCTTTTATAAAATCTTGGGATTTTCCTATATTTGTATTGTTCCTAGCAAACGACTATAGGCTTAAGATATTTAGTATACTTTATTTATTTTTATTCCTAAAATTGTCAAGCAATTGAAATGTTAAGACGACGTTCTATAATTTAAATTTTATAAACAAACCAATATACATTATTTATATTAAACTGATTAAAGAAACAACAAAAATATAACGAATTGAACTATATAATATTATTAAACCATTCAACTATTTCTTTTAGCCCTATTAAAACATTACTAAAATATCCATAATATTGCAGAAATGGTACGACAGAGTTATCAAAGGCTTCAAATCGACTTTCGACTTCAAGATGTTCACCGAGTTCCACTTCTTGATATTCAACCTGGCCTCTCTTATTCTCGCAGTTTGGGCTATCATTCCGTACTTCTTCCTCAAGTCCTACATGACTGCTATGAACATCGACGGCGGTGCTACCATGATCAGTATTGTCGGTGTTGCTAGTGCTGTTGGAATTGTAAGTTTAGTAAATTTAACTATGATTTTTATTTAGGTTCTACTAATAAGTGTAATGATCTAGATAAAAAGTAATAGCTTCATGCTAGCTATTTTTAATTTATCATGGCATTTTAGTTGGCTATCCTGACTTCGCTGATAACATTTTCAAGCAGTTACTGAGGTTAATAACTACTATAGTGTATCTAATAAACCCTGTGAACCTAGTGTTAAATACACACATTTCCCGTTAAGACTCCTACTTTCCCGATTTCCGCCGAATTCTTGAGGCATAGTGTGTTGAGTGGTGGAACTCAAAGTCTCATTTTGCGTGATTATTAAAGCGAGAAATATTAAATAATAAATATTTTTTATAAAGCAATTAACGTTTTTTTATAAAATAATTTCTATTCGATAATAAATATTTTCTATATATTTAAAAAAGATAGAAATTGAAAGGTTCTTTACATATGACGTAAACATTGGCAAATTATGTAATATTCGTAAATTGCAAGGCCAAATTTATTATAAGAAGCTGTATGAGCGTAATATTTGTCAATCACGATAAGATGGGATTGTTAAACTTAATTGTCTATCTTATCTTGCTTAGAAATACTAAAGTAAATTTGCATATGTCTATAATTCCTAAATATATTTTTGTGACGTTTGGTCTAATGTATAATGAATGAATATTAAATTTTAGATTATAAATATGGCTATGTTAATTATGTAATTTGATAGGAATATTTTTTTTCTGTACGTTAAATAATGCTAGAATCGTAACGCCTTAATGGGAAACACTTAACAAATTCGTGTTTATGAAGTCCTAACAGAAAATATCGATTGATTTGGATGTAAGTTTAAATATTATGGGTTAAATAGCAATCAAACAAAAAAATATCGATCCAGCTATACCTGTTAAATATATATATATATACACATATATATATATATATATATATATATATATATATATATATATATATATATATATAAATATATATATATATATATATATATATATATATATATATATATATATATATATATATACATATATATATATATATATTTCAAGATATCCACTGCACTTCTACAATCTTGGTCCAACAGCATTTTTTTCTAAAATTGAATTATTTCTAGCAAGCGAAAAATTACAACTTTGATGGGGCAGTCCATACGGCCTTCAAAGATTTTATTAATTCCCGTCTGAATGGTTTTTTTTAGTAAGGGTGTCAATGAACTACCTAAAAATGGCAAAAGTGCGTAGATAACAATTGTTCATACATAAATTAAATCAATAAATCATAAATAAAACAACATATTAAAATATATTCAACTTTTTCTTTCTTCCATACCAAACGCAAACTTTATGTAAATGGATCTATGCTAGTAGGGAGAAAATGTAGATTTTTTTTATATATTACAATTGACGAATACTCTTTTACTTACAGGTGGGCTTAGGCTGGGCAGGAGACCAGCCCTGGGTCAATGTGACAAAAGTATTCGCAATTTGTCTTTTCATCTGTGGCTTATCCATCGCAGCATATCCACTAGTCATAACAAACTACTGGGCACTTGCTGTTAACTCCGCAATCTTTGGACTCTCTTACGCCAGCTCTTATTCTTATACCCCTGCAATTCTGATAAAGTTGGTCCCAATTGATTACTTCACATTGGGCTATGGACTTATTTTATTGAGTCAGGGTATTGGACACCTTATTGGTCCTCCTCTTGGAGGTAAGTTGTGAAACAAGTTTTGCCTAGATTTTTTGTTTGACGCTGTATGAATTAATGATAAGTGCTTTGTTTATTAATTGGTGACCTAATACTTGGTCCTTATATTTGCAATTGACGTTTGATAATCGCCAACGTGGAACGGTTTTGTTTAATAATATACTAGGGTAGGCAGAAAAAACCTCTGAACCTAGTAACCCACACTAAGTTAAAATAGGACACTCTATTTCCATCAAGAGACATCAGCTTTCGACTTTTTGAAATATTAAATATTTCATTCTCCGGAGTGAAAATGCGTCTACCAATGTACCGTTTACATTAACATCTATATGCCCCATGGTCGTGCCTAAATGACCCTGTACCTAAATAAATAAAAAAATGTATAGAAAATAAATGTAAAAAATGTTGGTGTTATAATAAAGTTTTCATACATCTTAAATATATTGAGTTGAGTATAAATAATTTAAAGTTAATTTTGAATTTTATCAGACAGTAAACTTAAAAGATGATTAAGCAACAAAATCAGTATCTGAATGATTTGGACAGACGATGGGTGTAAAGTCTACATGTAAAAAAAACTCAAAATATACAGATAATAAAATATTTTAACAAGATCTAATCATTTACAGGACTTCTCTTCGATTTAACTAACAGTTGGGACCTAACTTTTTACGTCGGCGGCGTGTGGGTGATATTCTCAGGAGTACTTGTAGGCATTTTGCTGTATACAAAAAATAAACGGTTGTGTGGATCAGCGCCGTTGCTGAACGAAGTTGAAGAGGCACAGAGTAAAAACTCAATTAACGTTTAAATAAAGAACAGTTGATAAAAGAAATATTAGTTTTTTTTTTTATTTGAACATTTTAGATAATAAGATACAATGTCAATCAAGTTAAGCAAATTAACTTTCTTGTATTCGATATATCTCTTAGTTCAGCTTCACGCTGTTTCCCGCACATGGCAGGGTAGGCAGAGAGAACTTGGGAATATAGTGTTAAGTAAGACACTCCGTTCCTTTCCCCACTATCCGAATTTGAGATCTCTACATCTCTTAATAATAATAAAAAAGTAATTTATAAATATATATTTAAATAATTTTATCTTAACGATTCTGAATTTGTATTATGTAGCGCTCGTAATTTTATTAACAAGATCTATGAAACTCAACCTTCAGGAAGAAAAATGTTAAGAAATTTCAAAAAGAAACTAAAAATTTAACGTCAGTCGTTTTTGAAAATACACGTGGAAAAAAGTATTGATTTTTGCTACATTCCTGATGTTTTTTTTGTTATAATAAACTTTTAAAAAATGATTTTTTAAGAATAAATTCATTATCTATATCTATTCGTCGTCGGGCTTTAATTTCTTAAAAAATCCGATGTTGCCGTTAGACCGTCCATTCGTCGATCGAGTTACAACTTCTGCATACAGAAATGTAGCTTGGAAAAAAATTAAACCTACGGATGATCCGTCTTGCATATTACATTATTTCGTTAAATGGCAGAACTAAAGGCTGCGCTTTGACATGTTACCAAGGACATTCATGAATGGGAATTGAACCTATGATCACTACGTTAACAATCAGACTGTATGAAATATTTCATAACAAAATATTTCCATAATTCAATTTAAAATTTTATCTCCCTTATCTATTCTTGGCAGGATAGGCAAAGCCCTCCTCTTTCCGCACAATATTGAGATATTATATAACTAATATCAACATTTAACGCTGCGATTAGGTTTGAACTATTTAAGTACAATAATACCTTTAACTAAAATAACATTTTGCCTGTTATATTTTATTGATAAATTATATTAATCTACAATAAGTACTTGTGCAATTTCTTTAAAAGTTTCTTTCATTTTGTTCAGCTTTACGCTGTATCAGCGAAGATATAATAAGTAATACAAGAAAAGATATCGTGCCAACTGACATCTCGTTTACAGCCAGATCCTGCACCTACTGCGTCGCCACGATGACGGAGATTTATTTATATATTTTTCATTTTAATGTAAATTTAATATAATTCTAGAATCAATTTAAACTGGGGCAAACAAACAAACAATTGTATAACAGACAATAAATACAAGCTGACGCCACCTCTGTTTACTTTGTACACTATCATGTATTATGTGGCTTTGGAAGATTACTTTTCTAATCTTTAAATAATATAATGTTTTCTTTTCAAACATGACAAATGAAGGTCTTAAGTAAAGTAGTATAAGGCAGTAATAGTAAATCGTAAATATTTATATACGTATGTCGGCAATTAAGTTATATATGTATATATATATATATATATATATATATATATATATATATATATATATATATATATATATATATATATATATATATATATATATATATATATATATATATACATATATGTATATATAAATATATATATATGTATATAATAATAAAGTAGGTTTCATCTTTGCAATTCAATAATAATAATCAAAAACTTTTTACAATGACAACTTTATTAAGGTTCATGAAATTACAACAATATATGTCAGACTTCCAACAACAGTCGCCATTGTATCACACTCAAATAATATTCTATAAAAAAAAATCTATTTTCTAATCAACATTTGATGTAATTCAGCACATTTTGTTAATTAAAATAAGTACCCATAATAATAAGCAACAATCAAAATAAATAAGAAAGCGCTTTTTTTTAACTTGTTTTTTATTCTTATTAGCGATATTTGAGTGTGATACAGTCCTCGTAGAAACTCCGCTAGAGATTCTAGAAGGAAGATTCGCAAATAATAATAATCTATTCAAATATTCATAATTTCTAATAGAAATAAGTGATATCAATATTTTTTTAAATCATTCTTACGTGACCAGGAATAGATAACATTCATCCTAACATTACAATTTATTGAAAATATAATTAGATATCTATTTTTATTGCCCGTTTTAGTATATTAATTATTAATAAATGATATTTTATTTGTCTTAAAATATAAAACCCTTTGCTCAGTTTCAATAAAGTTTAAAATTAAAAAGGATTCTAGTTGTATTATAATATATTTTTAATCTATATTTCTAAAAAAAAAAACAAATTTCGACAGGAAGAAACTACAAAAATACAAATATTGAATTCTGAAAAATATAAGCTACATAGAAAAAATATTCGTTATTTCATTCTATAATTTTATAAGTAACATTTAACCTAACACTGAGTTTGTTACAAAAATGTTAAATAATTAACGTATCTATATCAATATATATATATGTATATATATATATATATATATATATATATATATATATATATATATATATATATATATATATATATATATATATATATATATATATATATATATATATATATATATATATATATATATATATATATATATATATATATATATATATATATATATATATATATATATATATATATATATGAATACGTCTTTTGGATCCTTTATTTATGTAAATACATAATATATTTGAAAAGAAAAAAATATATATTTTTAATAACCACCGACAAAAACAGAGATATTATGAATACAGCTGTTGAACTGTTTTGATCAACATTTTGCGTTTGAAAGGTGACATTCTGACATTATCAAGAGTGTTTTTCGTCATAATTTAAAAAAATATGTTCAGTCGATTGCAGGTTGCCAGCTCTTTTCTAGTTGTTTATTTTTTTTAGGGCTTTTTGCTAATGATTTGCACGCTATTGTGAATTACTAATTAAACGCATCTTATTACGCTTTGGCTCTCCTTTTCAACACCAAAAAAGGGTTTTATAAGAATGACCAGTCTGTATGTGTCGCCGTAACATGTAAATGAATAAACTGCTTACAGTGTGTTTTTTTTTAATCAAAAGCTTTGTTATTCGTTGTGATAATTAGCTATGTTTTATGAAAAACGACTAGTTAGCTTGAACCAAGCTAGCTTTTAACAGCTTTAACGAGATGAGGTAGTAATTTCTTTTGTCAATTTTTTAAAGAAAACATCCTATCATAGAATTCAAAAAACGTATTCATTTTCGATTCATTCAAACGAAGAATTAAGCATATTAGTAAAATGTCAGTTAGCATATAGCGAAGAGGTAGACAAGGGCACACTTATCTTACGTATAACACGTGATATTCATAAGAATTGTTCATAAGGGCTCCAAGCGTTTTGAATTTTATTTTATACATGTCCTTAAGCATAACAATAATTTCTATCTAGTTATACAATATAGTTCAAATTGGATGTTTGATCATAATAATATATCTATAAAATTAAATATAAATAAATAAATTACTGTAATTCTAATAATTTGTCTTTTACATTTTATTATTAAAAATCTTCTAACATTAATTAATAAATTATATTAATCTAAAAGAGGTACTTAATTAAAGTGCAATTTCTTTAAAAGTGGAATGTGTATAAGAAATACATATATAATAAATATTATATTAAAAAAGGAAGGGAAGACATTTCAACAAATAGAAAATGCTTATATTATTTACACACTTAGATATCTAAGTTACCATAAAAAGTTGAGCACAGTACATAAACAATCGAGACAGCCTTTCGTGTACATATATAATACTTTTAGAATTGTGCTTTTACAAGAAGAATAACATTAGAATAGAATATATCGCCATTTAGCTAACGACACTGATTTAGTCTAAATCAGTTGACAAAAAACAAAATAACTAAATTCAACTGTGTGTAGTTGAATTTAGTCGAGTTTCGATTAGTTTAGTTTTAATTTGCTTAATTTGAGCTTATAATATGGTGTAATATTGTTTTTTTGTATAACAACATCAGTGGCATTAGCTAGTCGATATGGAACAACCGTTTTATCTTAAATCTATAACAAGTAGTATGTGAATATATTACGATTAACATAGCAAGCCTCAATACAACCAGGGGTTTAGGATACAACTAATAGAGATTTTGAGCTTAGATACACTAATTTGAATTTCATCTAAAATTTCAACATCTGTAAGAATATTTTATATAGAATAAAAATCTATATTAGACACTTGTTGATTATCATAAGAATGTTGTTATAATGGGGACGTTGGCATTCCTAATTAATTTTAGAAACAACTATTATAATGTCATAATTAACAACTGTCTTCCAAAGTTTCCCGAAGATCATCATTTTAAAGTAGACAAGCACTTCAAAATAACAAACGGATCATAAATAAGTTAATTTGTATGCCGGTGGAAGTAGATTCGAGACGTATACCAATGAAATTTTTATACATTACTAAAATGTTTCAGATTATCTTGAATTATCACCATTTATTTCTTGAAAGTATTTCGAAAACGGTAGTACGGCATAATTTCAAATTCAATTAAAGAGAAATATAAGTTCGTACAGTAAAGGTGAGCGTTAATTCCATCTTCTAAACTTTTCCTCTGCCTCTTTACGCTGCATGTAATAAGCTCGGCTTTCGCAATAAAGATGGATAAAACGCTAATATTAAAAAATAGTTATTTAGAAAACGAACGTAGCTGGATTTGTACGACCTGTGAATTTCAATAAACATCCAAGACTAACGGATGGAACTCATGGATAGTTTTCTAAATAAATACTTTTCTTTTGTAGGTAAATGTAAATTAACGTTTCAAAATTATTAAAAACGCTAATACTAATTTTGTATCTGCGTTATTAACAAAATCGTTGTACAAACACCAACATCCCCATCACGTGATTTTGTTTAAGCATTTATAATTTGAATTGTTTTGTTTCTGCTTCAATATCTTAATAATCGAGGAAACATACAAAACTTTCTATTTCTATATTACATTGTTTGTTAGTTGTGTGTCAGTCACAGCCTCATCATAATATATTTATTATATATTTTATATATTTTTTATCATATAGGCATATTTCTAAAACATGAATTTGATTAATAACTGTATAATTTCATTCATAATATTTTAACAACATTTATTTGGAATGAAGAAGGAGCAACCGTAATTAAACGTTGGATAATATGAATAATTATTTCTTATCAAAACTTAAGTAAAATTAATTATAATTTTAAGATTAATTAAAATTTTAATAGTTGCACGATTCTTTTACCAAATTCATTATTAGCCTGGCCAGGGTCAATTTTGAGTGAATCGTGCATAAGCATTTTTTTATATTAATGTTTTAATTTTTATATGTTTTAAAAAACGCTAAAGCAATGAATCTTCCAAAAAAATCCGACGACCATTAAACGCATTTTAGATCTAAAACAACAACAAAAGCGTTTAATTACGATTGCGCTATAATTTTTCACACAATCAAGTGATTCTTTCTAAACTACAAACATTTTTGTATAGGCTCCTATCAACAATAACACTAACATTAAACGACTTAGAAAAGGACGTAGAAAAGACTTAGATGTTTACTCTCACTAGAAATCACTTTAGGTTACTTTAAATAGGTATGGTTAAGAAATACCTAAATTGAAATAAAACTATTTTTTATTACAAATGTTATTTTTTTTTCGTTTTTTTTTTTTATTATATTTTTCCTAAACTGGTGAATAGATTTTAGTGAGATTTGGCACAATGGTAATTTAAAAGCTGTTAGAATAATATAAGGTATATAAAATATATTTTATATAGTAGGAACGTAAGTGCCTTGATGAGAACGGAGTATCTTTCCAAAACTTAGTTCCCGATACAGCGTGGAGCTAAATGAATAGCCTTGTTACCTTATTAAAATGTAATGAATCGCTTTCTATCGAGCCTATGTTTTTAAAATTGTGGGCAATAGATACACAATTTTGATTCACCTTTTTTTTTTTGTTTTTTATGATTCAGTAAAAATAGTTTTATTTCAATCAACAATAGTTTAATATTATGAATATACTTAAGAGTATACGTACTCTGTAAAATGTCGACGACATTGAATACATTTACTTATTACTATTATACATTCTTTCTAAATTTAAACAGATCATAGAGGTGATATAATTAACTAGTCGAATAATACAGCTTAAAAACAAAACAAATATTTTGTATATATTTTTTAAAATGACAGTGATTTTTTTTATTTTTCCCTTAACTATTAAATTGATAAGCTTTATTCTACAACATTTTTTTAAATGAAATGAAATCTTCAGAAAAAAATTATCAACTACTAACTATCAACAACTAACTATCATATGGATTTTGAAATTATTATAATAGAAAAAAAATCCTTTTAGTTTGATATGTATGTTTTTATTTTACCGTTTCTTTATAAATTTCGTAATGTGGTTTTTTTTTAAAAACTGAAAAATCCATTAGTCGTTAGTTACAACATTTGCATTATTATTGTTTTATCTATATTGATTCATATGTCAAAAAATAAATGTTTTAAATGAATGTGTCAAAAAATACATCACCAAATGTAAGAGAAGTTTTGATTTTATATTTCATTTATAATTTGTATTATATAGGAGATATAGTTTAGTCAGATTTATATAGCTCGGAACTACCTTTTAGGTAAGGTTTTATATCAGACAGACATAATTATATAAATGAAATTATTATTTACCGTTCTTACACTACTCTTTTTAATTACCTTAATAGCGTCATAATTATGTCGTATTTATTTTAAAAAATATCAATAAAATTTAATAATTTTTATTTTAAAAATCCCTTAAAGAAATTATTGAGGATAGAAAAAGTTCATATTAATTGTTCATAAATTGACATTGAGCAAAGTTGTGAGGCATAGATAATATTTAATTTTGACATAGACAAAATAGTTGCTAATGTAATTTGAAGCATTTGATTTATAACACTTACTTTATATAAGTAACAATGTATAATATTTATTATAATTTGTTTTATAGATTTTTTTTTAATAATTTCAAATAGTTACTATTTAACTATACTACTATACGTTAACGTAAATAAAAAAAATGCTGGCTAAATTAAAACTGAACTGAACTGGATGGTTTTTTATTTGTTAAAAAAATACGATTAATTAAATATTATTTTATAATAAAATGGAATTCAGCAAAATTAACAATTGATATATTGAACTACAAAGATATGTACAAAAGATTTTTTTTTACACTATTTGTTATTCAATAGGCACTGATTACAGTTTTCAGATTTCAATAGCAAAAAAAAGTTTTTTCAAAAGCGATATTTTAACTTTGAAACTGTTTTGATATTGTACAGACCGAACATTGCGTATTTAATATAAATTAAAAAGCTGCTACTCCGTGTAAGTATATAGACATACTTACATTAACATACGTATCTTTAAAACTCTTTTACTATAAAGAAACAAATTAATGTTTCGTTAATTCAATAAGAGTTAAATCAATATTTGTTAAAATATAGAAAAGTTTTAATTCTTCTATCCCTACATAGTTTAAGGAAGCTCAGGGTAAAGCGTAGTATGCCACAAGTAAATTTCAATCTCGCCTAAAATTTACGAACGGGTTTCGCTACTGATACACATCGTAGACCGATTTATAAATAAATATAATATTAGATAGAAATGGCCTAGCTATCATTTTGTAATTATTAAAAGAAAAACAGATTGTTAATTTACTATTTACGTAATGCAGTACATCTATGATGCCTCATAGGTGTACAGCGGATAACAACACGCATCTTATCTGATCAAAATTGATATAAATTAAATCACATACCACATTAATCTACATCACTACATTATAAATAATAATGTAAAAAATAACGTTAGCGAAAAGCGAGAACTTTCCTGAAAAAAAAAACATTCCCAATTAAGTAGTGAAATAGACCAAGACAATCAGAACGTCAAACAACACATATTACAGTTTTCTGGGCGAAATATTTCAATTAAAAGGAAAATAACAGGTTAAAAACAAAATCCTTCCTTTTCCCAAATTATCGGTCTCCTCTAAGAGGTGCGAGAGGCGCGAGGGCGGCCAGCGAGGCGCGCCGGCGTCGTTGAGCGGCGGGCGAAGCGGGAGAGGCGGGAAGGGGGTGTATTCCGGCCGCGCCCGTCGACCCTCGAGGCGCGCGCGGCTCCAGCTCCAAGGACAACGTGTATTGACGCTCCTCAGGTATTACTAGCGAACGGTCGAGGAGGAAGTCGCACACCTGATGTAATGTTAGGGCAATTACAGTATAGAGAATGTAATATGTTATGTATTTAATATAGTAATCTATATTGTAATAGATAGAAAAGTAAAAGAGGCCTGTCGTGGCGCTGGGGCAAAAGCGTGTGACTGACTGAGAGGTTGTGAGTTCAATCCCCACTTGAATAAATGAAATATGTAATATTTTCAAATCGAATATTTATTGTTTTAATTTTTTCGGTCTGGTAACAAGGCAAAAACGTTGAGTTCCACTCAACACACAATGCCTCAAATTTAGCGGAAAGTGGAGAAAGGAACGGAGTGAGCTAACATTACGTTCACAAGCTCCCTCTGCCTACCCTGGCTTGTGCGAGATACAGCGTGAAATTGAGAGAGAGAGAAGCTAAGATTTCGTTAATTATTTATTTATGAATTGTTTTAGTTTTTGAATTTGTCCTATTTTTGATTTTCTAATTCAGAAAGAGAGACAATTTTCAACGCTTCTTTCACTTCTTAGTGCGCACCAACTTTATTTTTAACATAGAAATACTATACGATTGAGTTTTTAAATGGGATTACCATTTAAAAAAGGGTCGCCAACTTTTTTTGACAAAGAACCAAATTATAATAATCAACCAGTACTTATAGTACTAAAAGTAGTACCTACATACATATGTATACAGTCGCGGATTCACTTTCCATTCATTCGGTTCGCGGATCATATTTTAGTTTCTGCGTAACACTGGTTGGAAACCATTTATTTAAAAGGTAACTATTTTTTATTCGTTTAAATGTGGAGAAAATCCAGGTAAATACCTACCTTAGGGATGTGGTCAATTTTATATGGAGTTTGCTGAAAGTTTCTAATCTCCCGAATTACATGCGCTATCTAGAAGGAAAAAAAACTTTTTGTTACGCCTGTTCTGAAACAGGTGGTGACTATAAATACAACAGTTCGTGAGATCAGCCCCCACCTTAAAAGTGAAATATTTATTGTTTGTTAACGCTTTGATAAAAAGGCCAAGCGCAGTGTTGAGTTGCAGCACTCTTTTGAGTGAGAATATAATGGAGTTGGGAATATAATGTCTAAATAAGCACCGAGTGTTGTAACACTAGGTTCCCAGGTTCCCTCTGGTTTTTACACTGAGATATTAAAAATACTTATTTATATTGTTATCTGAAACGTGTCACATAAATATTCCTTACCATCCTCATTTTGGAGAAATTCAGAAGTCCATCTGGAGTATGATTGGACGTGCCTTCTTCTATGAAGGACAGGTCCGATAAGTACATGCCCAAATAAGGAATGCAGGGTGGATCGCACCTGTGTAAAAAAACATGTCATATATTTGCTACTGGCAAATTTAATAACAGGAAAAGAAATATTAAAAAGAAATATTAAAAAAAAATTAAAGGCATATAAAAAAATGTACGTAGCAGGATTTTTATAGGATTTTCCTAAGAGTGGAATTACACTTTAAAAACTAGTAAAAAAGAATATAAACTAAATACGCGTATAAATTCACGCTCTATCCCTTACGTGGCTGAGTAGGCAGAGACAACTTAGGAACGCCGTGTTAAGACATACCGATCCCATTAAGAGACTTACATTTCTTTATTTCATCCAAATTGGAGGTATTGCGCATTAAATGGCGGAACTCAACGCCGCGCTTTGCCTAGTTACCAGGGCGAAGAAATGAAACTATTTAATATTTCATTCCCTTGAGGGGGTTTGAACTCGCAACATGCGCATTAACACGCGCATCTCGCACAGGCCTCTTCTTAATATTATTCTATTAATAACGTATTTACAAATCGAAATCGTTCTATTTTTATAAAAGAAAATAAGAGAATATTTACCGATGTAAAGCGTCTCGTAGAACTCGAAATCTGCATTCGGACGACGTGAGTGTTTGCATCTTTTCTATAGTCTGCTTACTCTGAATCGGAATAAATGGTAATGTCAGTAACGAACAGTTCAAAATGACTTAAAAATCGACATTTTTATGTATTTCGACATTATATGTATTTTACTTTTAACTAAATGAAAGAAAATCACAGAAAACAAAAAAAATAAAATTATATATATATATATATATATATATATATATATATATATATATATATATATATATATATATATATATATATATATATATATATATATATATATATATATATATATATATATATATATATATATATATATATATATATATATATATATATATATATATATATATATATATATAAACCCAGGAAAACATTGCTATGATGAAAAAGTGACGTTGACTCATCATCATTCAACAAGCAATGCCTCCAGAATCCGACAAAAAGAAGACACTGAAAGATTGAATGGGAACGTTGTTGACACTAAGTCCCAGATTCCTAGGTTCCCAGACAGATAAAGTAAATCCATATGATGTGTAGTAAAATCTTACAGTCTTAGACACTTTCTCCCAAGTCTTCTTAAGGCGGTAGATGGAAGTGTTGGACAGCGCGGCGCACACTTGTAGCACACCGTTGAAGTTGTGCAAGCATCGCGCTATGTCCGCCACCGCTGCCCACTTCTCTATGGCCGCTACACGACCTGGAATTATATAAATAATTTGTAATGTAAAGAATTTAATTATTATTATTTTTTTTTTTTTCAAATTCGCACTGTTTCTGCGAGTGGTGGAGTAGGCAGAACTTAGTGTTAGAAGACTACGTTCCCCACTTTCCAGCGAATTCGTTTGTCGACAGTTTGTAAAATCCGATCCTCACTCGAGGAAAATAAATATTTAATATTTTCATGTCTTCGCTCTGGTAACAAGGCAAAGCGCGGCGTTGAGTTTCGCCATTCAACACGCAATACCTCAAACAGGTCGGAAATTGGAGAGCAGAATGGAGTTTTATATTTTATATACTAAATATCATTGCGCGGTAAATTATTAATGGTAAGTTTTTTAAGACAGTAAAGGAAGAAATTGTATATAAAAAAGATTATTATATATGATAAACATGTCGCTGAGATTATCTCAAAAAAAAAAGAGAGAATGATTCAAAATAAGTTTATTGAATCATCTTTTGAATCTTACAAGAACGTAAAAGTAAGTCTTTTTCAAAGCGTTGCAGATTGAAGAAGCGAAATTAGAACAGAAGAACAGTTCCTTCGAGTAATATTTACTAAGAACATAAAATTCATCATTTCCTAAACATATTACTATAATAATATTTATTTCCAAAAATGTAGGAAGTGTTATGGAAGAGCGGGGCCTCCTTACACAAGTATGTGTTAACTAGTAATTTAATAGACAATGTGTGTGTGTGTGTGTGCGTTTGTGCGTGCGTGTGAATAAATATATTTTTATTTTTATTATTATATCATACCAGTCAAAGTATATTTCTTCAATATCTCCGATATAACTAGATTTGATATATGATTGAAGTGGGCCGTCATCATCAGTATGTGAGGCGCGCGCTCCGCCTTGTCCGCCTTCGTCCACGCCTGCCCCAGGAACTCTCTATGCAAAACACTTTAACATGGATATCATTTATAATCATTATATATATTTTTTTACTTTTGTAATTTAAATAAACCGTTTGTTTAGATATTTTTGTATATATTCGTTTTTGAAGAATACGTTATATGTTATTGATAAGCCTTTTTTTTAAAGAGAGTTATAATTTCATATGTCTTAGTCTGTCTATGGCGAGGTAGGTCCAGAATCAATGGGCCGATATGAGTGTGGTTTTTAGTCGAAACATTTCTTGAAGAAGGTAGTTCTTAGCTATATTTTATGAAAACGGACTTTTTTGTTTACTTACGTTTAGATTGTATGCATGTAATGTGATTTTTTTAAAATATGTTGTAATTTCTTAAAATATAACTCACTCGCTATGTATTGCACTAAATATTTGATAATCCAAGTACGTCATCTGTTCAGCGATCTCAAGAGCCGAAAGAGTCTCAACACTTTCCTTAGTTGGTATCTGAAAATAATGGTAATATTGATCAATTATTTCATGTTTACTTACTTTTAGCCAAATGGCACCAAAATGGTGTCTTTGTTTTCCTTCCAATTTCACGTTGCATCTCACATATGGAAGAGTAGGCCTTCCAGTGGGAAAACGGACATCTAGTGTAAAGAAAGTCCGTGACATTCCTCACTTTCCGCCGTATTTGAAGCATTGCGCGTTGAGTGATGAAACTCAATGCCGTGCTTTGCCTTGTTATTAAAGCGAATAAGATAAAAATAAGACTTATTTCATTTCCTCGACTGGGAATCGAGCCCACAACCTGTCGCTTTTATAGTCACGCTCTTGCACCCTTGTGCTTTGACAAGCCTCTAAACTATCTATAAATCACGAAAACAAAAAATAGTTAATACATAAACATCTTAACTCACGCGAGGTGGTACAAACAAGGCTTCCAAATCCACATTCGTGTCCGGAGCCCTCTCCAGCAAGCGTACTAGTTGGGCCGCAGATTTATGCTCCACCGGTAACAAGCCGGGACTCACTTCGATCTCCTTTAGGAAATCCATAGTGAGCCCTCTGAGACGCTCGTCCGACCAGAAGTCTGATGAATGCTTGGATACCCAGTGCCTATGTTAAGAAGAAAGTTTTCAGATATAGTACATATATAATCTGAAGAGAACGAAGAGTCTTAACACTAGGCGGAAACGAAGAGTCTGAACAGTAGGTGTCAAGTTTGTTCTGCCTGCCCCGCCATGTGCTGGAAGATGGGTGTGAGAGAAAAAGAGAGTGATAGTGAATAGTGTAGATAATAATCGCGGATATAATCATCAATACGGATTGAATTAACCTTAATGATTCAAACACTTAAAGCAATTCATTCAGAAAATTTAACTAATTTTCATTTAAATACTTCATAGCTATACATTATTATGTACCTATAAAAATATTGACGGTTAATAATGTTTAATCAAGAAGAATCCGTTCTTAGTAAAGAGTACAATATTGACCTTAAAACGTTCAGTACTCTCATTGTAGCAGCGGTTGATATAACTGAGTCCCGCCTGTCTTTTGGTGGTGAAGTAGCTGGAGGAGATCGCGGGTTTGATGACGCAGATGTAGCCACAGCAAACGCAGCAGCAGCAGTTGACGTGCTGCTCCTATATAACATTCAATTATGCTGATTTACAGAACTTTTACAATTAAGAGTTTTTGTCTATAAAAATATAAAAAAGAATAACATCTGAATAATATGCAGTGAGAAAGTATAGAAATGTGAAAACGACATAGGAAAATACTAAACATGCCATAAGACAAGATACAACCAAAGAATAAGATAAAATAGAAAGTAAAAGAAAGAAGAGAAATTTAGAGTATTTTAAAGTTATGTATATGTAGATCATAAAAATTTTGAATTTTGACTTCTTTCTGCTATACTTTCGCTAAAAATATGAAAAATGTGTCACTAATATCTATATTTACTGGTGTCTTGTATTAGTGCTTTACGTCTCATTCTATGCGTAGTTGCCTTCCTTTTTAGTCTAAGCGTTTCTACATACTCATATACTAAATAAAAATCACTAATATTGTCATCTATAACAAGCCATTAATATAATATTGTAGTAGGTCATATTTGGAATAATAAAGGTTAGGTTAGCTAAAAATAATATTAAAAAAACCTGGTATTTTTGATAATTTTGACTAAATTAATTGGACCATAAAAAACCCTGTAGAGGATTGAGGGACATAAATTCATAATTTCATTCGATTTTGTAATCATATTCACTAAGGTCTACATTCCAGATGCGATCAGAAAAAAAATGGTACAAGAGGATAAAATTGTAAAATCATCTATGTTAAGCAATCTCTTTAAGGTTTCTCTATTCGAGTCTACTAATCTTGTCTACGGTTACCTCCTAATGCCTACTCACCACAACAGGTCTTTTCCAAAGCTGTTAAACGAATGCTCATAAATAAATATCATATAAAATCTATAGCCAATTCACATAATTTTAAAATATAATTTGTTACTATTAGAATAAGTGAAGTTGAAAAAGTCAATAGCATGTTCGGATGTTCAAGAATTTATAATGAAATGGACCACCGTGCAGAAATTAACTGATCAATGAATGATTTTCATTATATCCAAGACAAAAATGTATTACATGCTACAACACTTATAAATGATATCCTGTTGTGTAATTTATGTTAGATATTTCTTTTTAAATCCTTTTTTAAATTGATTTATACCTTCTGTGTGATTGACGGAATGATGTGATGACGACTCCCGCTTTGGGTTGACTGGTTTCACGTCGATAGTTCTGATAAAATTATAATTATTTGCTATAATTCTAAAATATTGCGTAGATATACTTCTATTACCTATACAGACAACCAGTAAATCTACTTATATTTATGATATATCTTCTAAGCTGCTAATATTTTTTTGTAGTTCAGTAAGCTACGTTTAAAATATCCATACCTGAATTTGAGAGATTTGCGACGTTACCGATGTCCGTGGTTCAGAACCTCCCCAGTAACGACGTCTCTCGCTGTTTATTGATGAATTTGTATATCGCCTTTCACTGTACACATTTAAACAATTCTATAGTCAGAAAGATAAATAAATCTAATAGGTTAAACAATATTGTTTTTCTCAAACTTATTTTTTTTTTTATTTCACATGTTTAAATTTATTTGTTTACAATAGTGATATTTGTTTATAATAGTGATAAAAGACAATTACGGTAAGTTTTAAATTTAATTTCTCATACAAAATATACAGATACGTACATAGTACTACTTACTTTAAGTACGGATTTCGTGTCAAGGCGGTTTTCGAGTTATTCGTTCTAAGCGCGTACGCAAAGTACACTTAGAAAAGAAAGTTATAAGAAGTAAGAAAGAATCTAAAATCTATTACTTCAACGCCATGACTCGTCAACCGCACTTTATATCTTTTTATTTTATGAAAAAGACGAGGCAAATGAGCGTATGATCACCTGATAGTGAGTGATCACCGCCGCTTACGGTCCAGTGCAACATCGGGAGAGATACAGGAGCGTTGCCAACAGCCAAGGTGGAGATAGACGCGCTTTTTGAATATCTATGTAATTACCTAACAGATCGCCTGGGCAGTGATCTAGCTAGAGTATCGGAAGCACGCCTCGGCTCTACACTCTCGTTTGTCGTTTCCCGCGCGCCTTCCGACCGCCGCCTCGCTTCTTGCGCTGATATCCCCGCTGGATGTAAGCGTCGAGGACTCTCAGACATTGTTCGTACTCGCTACAAATTGATTTGTGGTCTTTTAATATTTAAGTTAAGACCTGTCGTGGTGCAGGGACACAAACTTGCCACTAGAAATGCGATAGATTGTGGATTTAATCCCTACTAGGGGAAATGCAATACTTAATATTTTCAGAAATGAAAATATTAAATATTGCGTCAAATGCAGCATAAAGTGAAGAACGGTATAAAATTCCTTACGTTACAAACTTCAGAAAAACGTTGTGATATTTTGAACTTATCATCTATTTTGTATTTCGGCTTTTCTTTTTCTTTGATTTCCTCCTTATATTTTATATCTTCGTCACTTTGATCTACTAGTTCGATGCTCTCATCCTTGGTTATGGTTCTTGGTGTTTCTTTGGTTGGTGATTTTTCTTTTTTAGTAGCGGGTTCAACTGGACTGACTTTCTTCGGGCTTCCTACTAGCGTTACCGAGCTCTGCGCTCCAGGTGAAGATGGGGATGGTCCTTATATAAAAAGATTGTACGTTTTTAAATCACGATAACTTCATAATAATGTATGTAGTTGGAATTGGTAGATCTATTATCAAACGAATGAATTATTTATAATAAATGTTTTTTTTTCTTATCCTCTTTCTTATCTTTTATATATATTCATAGGACATTGTATATATTCATATAATACTGATAAATTTAACATTTTTGCTCTGCAAAAAATAATAGGGCTTTGGAAATAGAATGATTTAATATTCAAGTGGCCTTTGCCTATCCTGTAATGTGCAGGAAATAAAGTGAAGCTACAAATAATATAAAACTTTTTAAAGGCATCTATAATTCAATCTTTTAATTGTATTACTAACACGAATAGTTTACAGTTTTTATATTAGAACGAACGAATGAATGAGATGGTATATGGTATGTATAGTAGAGACGGATGATCCGAAATTTATATGAAAAGGTTTATTGCTGCCGGTAACAGAGTTATCAGTGCCTTAGCTTAGCATTGTTGATACGACGAAACATCAGAACAGCTACGCGTTTGGCCGTACACAATGCAATATTGGTACGAAACAAGACGTGTATATTCAGAAAAAAAAATGTAAGAAAGATAAATACTGTGGAGATGTGATCTCTTCGAATCAGTTGATTGAAATGAAGAGATACACATAATGGTTATGCCACTAGCGTGGGTATCACGGTTGGAATAAAGAAAAACGTGCTCAGCTGGTTTGGGCATGTCGAGTAAATGAAGAATGAATGAAAAAATATCAAATAAGTTTTATGAAGGAAACTGAGTGGTATGGAAGGGGGGAAGACCTCCGAAAATTAAAAAAAAAAACAGTATCTACGATATTGGAGAGAGGTAAAGTAAAAAGCAAGAGGATTCCCCAGAGGACATTTATGAATGTTGATGACAGTGGAAGAGGCGAAAGTTGTATACCGAGACCGTAACGTTGCCGAGGCGCTGCCTTCTTTCTAGCTACCCCGATAGGGATACAGCGTAAAGTTAAAGTTTAAGAAAAGTTAACACATACATAATAGTAAATAATTAAGTAGTAAGGAT
This sequence comes from Eueides isabella, assembly GCA_019049475.1. Lineage (NCBI taxonomy): Eukaryota > Metazoa > Arthropoda > Insecta > Lepidoptera > Nymphalidae > Eueides > Eueides isabella. Next base: position 12,999,170 of record CM032401.1, read on the forward strand.
ATAACAGTAAATAATTAAGAAGAATGAACCTACTTTTACCTTTGAGCGTTTCATTGCTTGAGGAGGTCGCCATTATTTTTGGTATTTGTAAATGACTGGTATCCTCTTCTTGCTACAAGTAGATAGTCAAAATAATATTATTTATAATATATTAATCAATTTAAAAAAAAATAAGTTTTCATGTACTAACTTTTGCAACCGTTGAAGCTCGTCGTGAGGGTGCCATTAGATAAGGTGAAAGCTTATCATCTTCTTCACCTGAAATAACCGATTTTATTCCATTTTGTGTAAAAATAGTAAATAATTGACAGAAATATTTAAGACGACAATATATATTTTTTTACTATTTACTCTACTCGTCTTTGTAACTTAGTATATAAATTTCTTTACTATTTACTCTACTAGCTTCTTTGTAACTTAGTATTTTAGATTAGAAGTAAAGGAAAGTGTAGTTAAAATTTACAGAGTTTTACTAATTTTTTTTTTAATATAATTCAGCTTTACTCTGGATCTTGCTTATTGATCAGGATAGGAAGAGGGAATCAGGGAATTTTGGATTAAGATATCACAGGACTTAAATACTGTTCACTACTATCTTCAAACAGTGAAACCGACCTCGTTATTCCTAATAGCGACGAAGATATCTACCCCTGACGACACCTATACTTACTCACACATACTTCAGCACAATTTTTTCAACCAGGCTGGCTTGTGGTCTTACGTTAGTTTGTTGCTGTCAGCGATTCCAAGCTGTCGAGTCCCTTCGAGCTTCCGCTCATGATCTATCAACTAAGTAGGAACGCGTTGACCTTGGTGGCATCATACGAATTTACGCATGTCTATATCGGTCCCACAGTGGTAATACCGAGCTACAAATCACATGCTAGAGTATTTTCCCGGTGCTGAGCTTGTAATTCTCAACGATTTCAATACTCAATGCTCACAACGCAGAGTGCCTTGGACCGACCGCGCGGATGTAACTACGCACAGCTTCGCCCAGGCTCACGGTCTCTCTCAATTGGTATCTGATATTGCCAGAATACTGAATAGAGAGAACGACAGACCCTCTCTTTTGGATCTCCTGCTGACCACCCATCCGGAGAGTCACCGAGTATCAATCAATGTACCTCACGATATATCCGACCATTGCCTGGTGCACTCCGAGGCACTTTTAATCCAAGTTAATTGTATATGTCCATCAAGAAAGCGGTTCGTCTAACATTATAAATCGGCAGACTTGGATAGACTGCACGGCATTTGCTACGAAGGACAAAAAGATGCTAAATTTTAAGAAAAAAATTAAATGCAGATCCAGATCCTTCAATTCGTAAATCATGTCCATTAATATTGCAGTACCCCAAGATTCAGTGCTATCCCCCACACTGTTTATTCTGCATATCAATGACATGTTGCATTCCAGCAGCATTCACTGTTTTATTGATAACAGCACTAGCGATGCCTTATATACTAATATCTCTCTCACTGAAGTGTAAGAACGAAGAATATAAGTTATGTCCGAAATTGAGTCTACCTTCCTCGGATAAACGGGCTAGACGTAACCTTGTTGAGTTTAATCCATCAAAAACCTAAGTTTACGTGTTCACTGCAAAAAAGATCCCTTTCATTCTGGCGCCAAAAATTCCGGGACATTTCTTTACTTACTTTTAATGATATTGGGATTCTTGGGGTCAACATATTGAATGAAATCCAGTTTAAGGGTCAGAGCAAAGCCAAATTGGATTCAAAAAAGCTCGCAGTACCGAACCGGATGAAGCAGAATTTCCCATCAGAGTATAGCCTTATGCTTTAAACGGTTCAGGTTCGTCCTCCACCTATGGGCAGGCCCCCTTGGTGTCAACTGCAACCTCTTAACTCCATTTTACGGTGGGCAACGCGAATTGAGTTGCCGAGTGTTCCATACTAACAAATAGCTTAGAACCCTTAAGTATTCGGAGAAACTTTATTTCTCTCTCTGTGTTCTACACTACTCTACTCTACTCTGTGTTCTACTACGACTTTAATATGAGGAGTGTTGCCATGGGTTGTTCGACCCAGTGCCATTATACTCTTTATGCTATCGTGTGTCTCACCTCATCACTAAATATCATCCGCACCACCTAAATGCACTTTCGGCATCCAACGTGCGTGATCAAGATCATTCTTCCCGCACACGTGCAGGCTGTAGAATGATCTTCCTCCTAAGATGTTCCCCTAACGCTACGATTTAAGTGCTTTCAAGCGCCGAGTGTACAGACACCTGTCTATCTTAATTAGAGTGGGGTCAACCTCGATGACACCACTCTGATTAAGATATTTCCATCCCCATCCGTACTTTCCGTCGAATTAAGGCATTCCGTGTTGGGTGGCAAAACTCAAAACAGCGGCTTGATTTGTCTAAAGAGCGTCGAAAACGAAATTAAAGTATCAAATATTTCATTTCCTCAAGTGGGGATCTAACTCACAACCAATTATGCTTACAGCCGTGGGTGCTTAGTAGTAAATGAAAACTAAATTTCCATTTTAGGCCAATCGTCGCGTAGTGCCCTACGCCATGATTGGCCTGGAATGGAAAATAATAAAAAATAATAACTATACAAAGTAATAAAAAAAATCAATAAGTTAATTTAATTGTAATGATATTACTTTTTCTTGATGTCTTCCAAAATCGTGATTGCCAATCTTTCTCGCTGTATTCAGATCCATATCCTGTAACAAAATGACATTAAAATAAGTTACACTTAGTTGACCTCTGTTTTTCTATTACTAAAACAATTCTTTTTATTATAGCTCGGCAGGTTGTGGTATCGATCACCATTCAAGGAAATGAAACATTTAATATTTTCATATCTTAGCTCTGGTAATAGGGAAAGTGTGGCGTTAAGTTCCGGCGCTTAATTTAATGCTTTACATTCGGCAGAAAGATGGGCAAACAGGAGTGTATTAATGAGAACGGAGTGACTTAACGCTAAAAGTTTCCTCTGCCTACCCAGCCATGTGCGCAATGCAGCGTGATGCCGCCCACATAATTTAATATAAAGAAATATAAAAGTATCTATACACAAACGACATACAAATCATTAAACAATATACTTTTAGGATATTACTACATAATATGGTAAAAATATTATATCGTAATATGCTATATATTGTTAAATAAACTTAACTTAAGTTAATAACTTTAATTAAATTGTAGGACAAAAATATATTTTTTGTTATATTCTTTGTAAAGCTAAAAAATATAACAAAAAAATATATTTTTATCCTACAATGTACCTGCCTTTATTCTGCACATGTAGAAGTGGAATTTTGTAAATTTACTTACTATTCCTACCAGAGCGAAGAAAATTATTAAATATTTCATTTTCTAGTGTACGGGCAGTATTTATAACCAAATAAATATAAGGCAGGGCCTTATATTTATTTGGTTATAATAAATACCTGAAACAGTACTCGCAGCGCTGGTCTTCCTTGCTGCGTCTATTGGAGGAGCCAATTCCATTTCCTGCTGTGATTGTTCATAAAACACCTGTTGTAGAGCCTCCAGTACTGTCACACCGTCCGTAAATACTCGGTACGTTAGGAGAAACGTGTTGAGAAAATCCACTGATAAGAAACGAAGATCTGAAAAGTCAAATAAGATATTATTTTTGTTGAGTATTTGTCTGAAATGTAGTTGTATCAAGATATAATTGGCATTGATGAATAAATAAATAATACGAATATGTAATCATTTACTTAACTAAAAAAAGACATGTGCCAGTATATGCTCAGAATATAATAATTGAATTTTACATAAAAAAAACACAAATTTATTTATTTCTCGATATTAAATATTAACCAAACAATAAACAACTTACCAGTTAACCTTTGCAACAAACGCTGTGGCGTTGCTGATCTTATTTGCGGAACTTTACAAGAATTCAATGTTCTACTGAATCGAATATCAACGTCATCTGTGAAGAGGGCGCGGTCTGATCTACATGCTGGTAGAGAAGCCGAGGACGCGCCACAAGAACCACAAGCGCGTAGAAGTTCTGTTAACGCCGCGCTTTCCATACATTGTGCTAATTCGCTGGTCCAACCGGCTTTTTCTTCCATTGTCGCTGCAACTGTTGGTTATAAGGAACATAGGTTTTAATTTGAGTAGTAACTATAAAGCTACTCCTTCAAATAAAACCTGTTGTTGTTTGTAATATAATTAAAGCTTAAATAAATATATATATATATATATATATATATATATATATATATATATATATATATATATATATATATATATATATATATATATATATATATATATATATATATATATATATATATATATATATATATATATATATATATATATATATATATATATATATATATATATATATATATATATATATATATATATAATTATTTAATTCTGATTAAAGACGTTGATTCTTAAAATATTGTAAAGTATAAAAAAATAGTAAAAACCAGATAACTATAGATACGACCATCAAATTTGTTTCAGGTTATTAGCTATAGTTAAGCGCTATAAAAAAATTAGCTAATTTATAAATTCATACCTAAATGGGCACAAATCTGTTCGCCCTTAACCTCAACGAGAATCTTGAAATCTTTATTCTGATACAATTCCGCGCTGGGTGAGTTGCATGTCGGCTTGGAATCTATATAATTGAAAATATCCTATTAATTTATACAATTAAATTTACGCTTAATTAAAAAGGAAAGTACACCATGACAGAAAGCCAAGGAACCAAACATTAGACAGCGTCTATAGTAAGATTCCAAAGAAAATCGGCTTTGCTGTTTCGAAGTTTGGACTGAACAAACAAAAAGACAGACAAACAAAAATTTCAATGTTTTATATTAAACATTTTTATATTTATTTTTTTTTTTTCATTTTGCATGAATTGCATTAAATAATTTTAAATGAACACTTGGAAACGTACGTTTAAGGTACTCCGTTCCCATTAAAACATTTCCATTGTGTGTCAAGTGATGGAATGCTACACCATAATTGGTCAATTTACCAAAGCGTATTTTAAACATTAAATATTACTTTTCGTTGAGTGGGAATAGAACTTTTCATGTGCCAGGTCCCAACAGGTCTGTCCTGGTCATATCATAGTTTAAAAAATTACAAATGGGCTTGTAAAATATACATATTACCATCCTCCTCGTGATTCGACGGGTCCTCTATAAGCAAGGCGTCGTGCAAGGGTAGTCTTCCGTTCGGGGGTAAATGCAGCCTTCCGCCAGCCGCCCGAGTGGTCAAAAGAAGATGATTGCTGAAGAGAAACGCTTGACGCGCTTGTAAGTTCGCCCGACGGCCCTTGCCTACTACTTGGGACAGTGTTCCTTGTAAAATAAAAATATTAATTTAAAAGTAAGTACTTTTTTTCTAAAAAAAAAAAAACTACAGAATGGTAATAATTATACATGTAATTGATTGCCTTCATCAAAATTTGTATTATAATTTGTAGTAGAAAAAAGCCAATGGACTACCTCACTCTTAATTTCTGAATTACCTTGTCGAATAAATACTTGATTGACGTCGAGAAGAATGTCACATCCTTCTATAATCATTCGTTCTACAGCCAAATTCTTCCTCAAGTTTTCCGTTTCGCTCACCTTTTAACAAAAATGTTATATATAAATATAGTCCAGTCCAGTCCAATGATAATTGAATAAATATACTTTTTTTTAAAATTAACCCTATCGTATAGTTATCCCACAACAACCACAATCCCATCCCGCATATACGAATGTAAAGACTCATTCCCATTAGGAACAACCGTTCCTCACTTTCATTCATCCATTTAAAATTTATTATAACATTAAAAATAAGCAATACAGATAGATTAAGTTCTATAATACTCTTGTGCAAATAAATAATTTTCAATACTTACTAATAATAAGTACGTTGAATCAAGCAACACATTAAAGTATAGATATATGAGTGTAATTTAAAGTTAAGTAATACCTCATCATGCATCTGCCTTGACAGTTCTTCCAGCTGCGCACGCGCATGTTGTAAGCTACGACGCTCGACGTGATCGTGTGGAGTGTGCGCGAGTAGCTCGTGTAGAGTTATTATGTAGCGTGGTATCTGAGGAAAGAATTTTTTTAGAATACAATAATGAAGAGACAGATATTTTTTTCTTACCTTCACGCTTCATCTCGCGCATGGCACTGCCACGACAAAGGTAGTTTGATTTTTTATTTTCTTTATTTTTGTCGTGTATAACCGAAATAAAATATAAGTTGTTATGCCACTTAACACCCAGTGTCTTAAAATCGGCGATAAGTTGGTACCGGAAGTGACTTAATGAAGACGGAGTGACATAACTCTAAGTTCCCAACTTGGCTCTGCCTCACCGATTATGTACGTAATAAAGCGTGAAAATGAACAATCCAGTATAAGTACTAACCTGATGCATAGGATACGTAAGGAATGTCTCCAAAGACCGCCCTTGACATGCCGGTTTGCTTTCCAGCCTCGCTAACAGTTGTGTAAACGGCTGACTCTGTTTACACTCGGTGAGGACTTGCAAAGAGTAGTGGTGGTTCCGGACGTACTCCTGGTAGATAGTCAGCATCGGCAGCAACATGTCGAATAGATCTCCTGTATGGAAGAATACCTAAGTTTTGCGGTCTTTTGTTGTTTAATTGTATATTATTTGATATTATTAAATAATATACAATAAATTTATTTTGTTAATATATTTTTTTTCTGCTTCACGCTGTATCACACACATAGTATTGTTTGCATAAGGATTTTGGAAAACTACTGTTAAAAGACTTGATTCGTCCGCAAAAATTTGAGCCATTGCATTGATGGAACTCAACGTTGCGCTTTTTTTATTACCATAGCGAAGATATAAACTTCGAGTGGGACTGAAACACACATTCCAAGATCTGTCGATTTTATAGTTGCACGCTGGCGCTCCTGCATCTCAAATATTCATAAAATTTAGAGATCAAATATAAAATAATGACTTAAAGATATAGAGCCAAAGTAATAATAAACAAGGAATACCTACGTTTGATCATGATGAGGATTTACGATTTCAATGTAAAATTTAATATTGTAAACGTGGGGTTTTCAAAAATATATGACCTTTATTAACCCTAGAGCAGTCGCGCCTTTCTATGAAACGCGAGTGATCGCGTGGGGAGCATTTTGCCGCCCAAACTCAATCATTGTTTTTTTGCAAAATTTTATTTAAATAAATTTACAATAACTTTAAAATGATAGAATAAAATACAAACTTTTAGAAAATCACAATTATTAAAGTTTAGTAGCTAGTATTCATGAAAAAAAAAATGCTTTAAAATATCATGGTATTTTTTAAAATTTTAACACTATATTTCTCTTAACTTATATAAAAATCTGACTTATTAACCACATTAAACGTTTTCAATATCTACGATATGTCCTTCAGCGTAACAGTCCTGACACATGAACATACAATGTTCGTTGCACAGTAACTTTGCGCATCTATTGCACCCTTTTTTGGTAATTCAATTTTGTTTATGGACACACTGCACATATACCTTCTCTATCAGAGGGGTATATTTTGTTGTTCCGGTGGCACAAATCTAGCGATTTGGATTATCAGCAGTTTCTGCAAAGTATTTACTTAGAATATTAATTATATATGGTCTAGTGAAAGCCAGAGCTATTTCTTTCAAAAAATTTCGTCGTAATTAAAGGTGTATCCGCATTTTCTTTGTATATGATTTTACTATTTATACCGGCTATATTCAGGACTGAGAAAAATAATCTCATCGGCCATCTACGAATCATTCTACCCACAGAATATTCTTCTTTCATGATCAACTACATCAACTCCTTAACGAAGCTTGATGGGTAGATGGCACGTCCTCATCCGATTCTGCTGCGGATTGTTCGGTATCAGTACATCGACCATCTCCGAGTCATTCTACCCACAGAATATTCTTCTTTCATGATCAACTACATCAACTCCTTAACGAAGCTTGATGGGTAGATGGCACGTCCTCATCCGATTCTGCTGCGGATTGTTCGGTATCAGTACAATGATCACTATGTTCACTATCCCTATCACTTTCGGACACAAATTTTGTGCACCATCTTCTTGACAATCTGTCTCTTCTATCAACCACAAAATTATTTGTACATCTTGATTTTTCATTTTGCTTACTTAAAAAGAATATTAGAGAAGTAAACACGAATGAACTAAAGAAATGTCGCCCAAAATAAATAAGAACATAATAAATATTTATGCATTCGTATATTTACATCAAAACAACATTTTAAACAACGAAAACTGATGATATTTTTACTCCAACAAAAAACTTGTCAATAAAATTTTACTTACGAGATAAATCGCGCAGTGAGCAATTTGCCGCCAAACGCGACACACGGATAGTAACCACTTTCTCCCGCGGTAACCCGCTCACTGAATTTCTTGTAATTTCTAAGACATAAAGCTAAAGCCCAGAAGGGCAGCTACTAGGACGCTTGACCTTTACAAATGAATCGTGTGTAAAATAATACGGTTCTTCCGCGGCGGGCGGCAAAATGCTCATAGTGCGAGCGCTCTAGGGTTAATTAAGAAAATTGTGATGAGATTTAATATTTTCAATTTAAATATTTATTGTTTCATTTCTTCGCTCTGGTAATAAGGCAAAGCGCGGCGTTGAGTTCCGCCACTCAACACGCAATGCCTCAAATTCGGCGAAAAGTGGGGAACGGAAATGGAACGGAGTGTCTTAACACTAGGTTCCCGGGTTCCCTCTGCCTACCCTGCCTCGTGCGGGATACAGCGTGAAGCTAAGAAAGAAAGAAATTGTGAACTACATATATGTATGTAGGTAAATATAAATAATAAGTAAATTAAACTCATATTTACAATCACCTAGAACGAGTGTAGGCCAGGACTCCATCCTCGACGTGAGACCCTTAAAGAAGATCTGATGAAGGAAAAGTACGGTCTCACTGTTCAGAAATATGGAGTTCACATCCTCGTGGGTGCACGGCGGCTTCTTGGAACTTGCCGCCATTTTGAATGGTCGTAAATAACATGTTACCTGAAATGTTTTATTTTTTGTTGAAAACATTGCTTTTTAACATATATGTACCTAAGTACCTCACTCATATCATTATTGTTATGAAAATGATTATGAGATGTGCCAAGACACATTTTTACAAAAACATGAAAATCATCCATTTTTAGGAGTGTGAATCGAACTCACGACCTTCGCTTTACTGTACTATGTTACGCCACAGTACACTTACAATATATATTCTCTCTTATTCATTTACACTTTCTCACTCTACACGCATATGGCAGCATAGACAGAGGGAACTTAGGAACCTAGTTTAAACACTCCGTTCCGTTTCCCTCTTTCTGCTGAATTTAAGACATTTGAGTGTCGAAACTCAACACCGCGTTTGCCTTGTTATTAGAGCACAGAAATAAAAATATTTATTATTTCATTTGAAAGCTTCACTTTTTCGAGCTAAGATCGAGCCCAAAACTTGTCGTATACAGTCACTATCTTGTGCCCCTGCGCCACTACAAGCCTCAAATATATTTAAAGGAAAAATAATATCTTACCAAAATTTCCATTTGCTCCAGATATTCTTCTTCTGCTTCGACCATTTTAAAAACAAGACTGAAACAAAACATTAGTGTATATGCAAGGCGATTTTAATACAGAATACATTATATTAACAATAAAGTTCGAAGAAAATGATTGAGTGTAACAATTATATTCAAGTTCTAAATATGTATGCATATCCATAAAAAAATTTGCTTTACTGCGGAATGAATGAGGCCTGTCGTGGCGCAGCGGCACAAGCGTGTGACTGTAACCGACAGGTTCTGGATTCGATCCCCACTCGAGGAAATGAAATATTTAATATTTTAAATATTCAATATTTAATATTTCATTTTTTCGCTCTGGTACAAGGCAAAACGCGGCGTTGAGTTCCGCCTCACACGCATGCCTCAAATTTGGCGGAAAATTAGGAACGGAAGTGGAACAGAGTGTCTTAACACTAGGTTCCCAAGTTCCCTCTGCCTACCCTGCCATGTGCGGGATACAGCGTGAAGCTGAGAGAGAGAAAGTCTGCTTTACGCGAGATTTAACTTATGGGTAAGGGACTGCGCTGGGTGCACTGGGTGCCGAAGTTCCCTCTGCCTTTGCCTACTATGTGCGGAATACAATGAGAAGCTAAAAAAGACAGTTGATATTGAACCCACACCCTTTCACGCTTACAGTCGCATGCTTGTGCCCCTACGAAACATATGTTGTTTCCTCAGTAGTCAGCAGTATCAGTGACTTTCTTGAAATTTCTGCCCTGTTTTTCATAATTTTAAATCAGTTAAAATTATTTTACTAGATCGTTTCTTTAGTTACTCGTATCCATTATTTTAATATTTTTAATAGTTCCTTTCTTATCGTATCGCTATTTCTTCTTTGGTAACTCGTAACTGCTCAATTGAACTGCTTAAAACTTTATCAATTCTTTATTTCGATCTAATACATTTATTGTTTTTACAAGTTCCATACACTATATACTGTAAAAAATTGGTAACTGAAATCAGTCCCAGATCTGATCACAGTTTCACATAAGTGATGACAGGTACACACGTGTTTCTGCTTATATATCTACATATGCGATAACATATCCACATAAGTCATCACACATTCACATACATGATCACTATTCCACACATATGATCACCCATTTAAGCATGTTATCACTGATTTATATAATTAAATACACTTCCACACTTATGACGTATTATACACACGATTCATATATGCCCCTACTTATCCACTTACCTCATCATCATCATAGTTTCACATATTTGAATACATATCCACATATACGAATACATGTCCACGCGTAATAAAACCACATACAGGTTCATATATATATATATATATATATATATATATATATATATATATATATATATATATATATATATATATATATATATATATATATATATATATATATATATATATATATATATATATATATATATAATATATATATATATATATATATATATATATATATATAAATATATATATATATATATATATATATATATATATATATATATATATATATATATATATATATATATATATATATATATATATATATATATATATACCCATTTAAGCATGTTATCACTGATTTATATAATTAAATACACTTCCACACTTATGACCTATTATACAAACGATTCATACATGCCCCTACTTATCCACTTACCTCATCATCATCATAGTTTCACATATTTGAATACATATCCACATATACGAATACATGTCCACGCGTAATAAAACCACATACAGGTTCATATATATATATATATATATATATATATATATATATATATATATATATATATATATATATATATATATATATATATATATATATATATATATATATATATATATATATTATCACATCCATGCATGCAATCACAGATTTACATATATAAATACACTTTACCATTATTTACATATTTTTTTATTAATTGAAATATGACATTGAACATTCAACCATATAAGAGAACTTTCATGAAACACTCGAAGATTATGCCATAAGTAATATTTACTGAGTAAAGATACTTCTATCATAATTAATAAAGTTGGATTCGAATTTTAAAAATGGCAAAAAATACTTTTAAATCAATTCATAAAAATGGTTTTTCATCAAACCAATTTTCTTATAACAATATTTTTACTAACAAAATTCCTGTATTATGAAGAAAAAAATATTAAGAGTTTTAAGTTTAAAAATGTATTTATTTTTCTATGTCTATATCGAATGTTATAATTATTTAGATAACGTATAAAAAATTGAACGTAGCAGGATTCCTGCAGGAGAACGGGAGAACCCGTGCCTCTTGGAATCCATCCAAATGCTCTGGCCATTAAGCCATACGTTCTCATCAAGCTACGTCAAAATTTATATGCACCCTTTCCAATTTATTTATGTTGTTCTTGTACGTTCTATATATATTAAGGATGGATTAACACTTAATAAATGTCTTTTTTGTTGTAATGTTTGTAAGCAGATTTAGCAAAAGATATATCCTAAGTGATTCTAAATATAGGTATACTTGTATTTTCGTACTAACCTGTTTCTCTTTCTCATGCTCTCAGCGTGTGGACTTTTGATATACTGTTCAACTATTTGCTTCCAACGTCGTCTGCAAAGCCAGCCCCGAAAAAAGCTCTAAAAATTAGTAAAAATTAGTAAAAAAAAAGAAATGAAATACTTTCTAAAAAAGAAATGAAAATGAGTCTAAAAATCGGTAGGTTGAAAATGGAATTATAATTTTTATATATTACAAAAAAATTAAGAGAGACATGAGATACTTAATTCTCAATTTTTAAAAAAGCTTCCATTTTTTATTCTTTAAGATAAAAACTTTCGTGTAGTCAAACACCACGTCCCCAACTGCGTCTGTAATGAAATTCAATAGTGTAAAGTGAACATAGTTAAAAATAATTTATACCTGAACTTTTTTAATCTTTCTCAGCTCAATGGGGTCGATGTCGTCCGACTCGGTGGGCGAGAGGCTGGTAGTGGATGCCGTGCGAGTGGCTGGCTCGTGCTCCCTTTTGTAAGCGCATAACTGGAAAAGTTTATATTTTATGAGCTTTACTAAACATGAACCAAAGTAATCTTTGTATATTTATTATATCTTAGAGTATACTGTTTCAATATTATATGTCGTCGCATCATTTGACGATATATTAACTAAATTTTAAAGATAACGTGAAGGTTTGTTATAGTAAACTCTCATATAATAATGATTAAACTTAACTTCAGTCAAGTTATTTTGACTATATAATATATATATAGAAATAAAATATATATAGAAATAAAAAAATTGCCTTTATTGGAAATACCAATCGCTAGAAAAAGTCTAGAACACAATTTCGTAACAGTAAGGTAAGTTTACGCTACACAAAAAAAAAACAAAAAAAAGGGAGCGTTCATATAAAGTACCATTAAAAATGTTTGAAAAAGTTTTTTTCGTTTATAACAGAATAAGCAGAGAAAACCTAATAATGTAGCTATGTGAAATACTAAGATATATATAAAAAATGCCAACGCATTTATTGTGTTGAGTGGCGGTTTCCCTGAGTAATTAATTATTGAACCCACACCTCTTGCGAATACAAACTTAGGTCTCTACCACTACGTGGTAGCTACGGCTATGAAAGATAATTTCCTACCTCAGTTCTAAGTTTCTTCACTTCGCAAGCCAACTCATCGCACTGCTGAGCGTACTGCCAGCGCGACGTCCGCTCGCTCTCCACCACTTGCAATAGATGCAACTGTTTCTGTTCTAACTCCTCCTTTTGTTGAAGTATTTTGTTGAAGCTTTTAAAGAGAAAAAAAGGTTTGTTAAATATGTATATATATATCATACTCACTTGTGCCGCAGCCCTCGGACAGACCTCTTTCTTTTTCTTGATTTTTTTTTGGCGAAATAAATTATTTAACTTTATTACGCATAAGATAACGTCAATGTAACAAATACAATATAATAAACAAGTACCTTAAGGTTTTTTAAAAAAAGATATAAAAAGCAATAAAAGTCGGGTCTACCCGTGACCACGGACTACTGTAAAGTGTTCGAAACGTGGGGTTTCCCAAAAATGTCTACCATTCAATATACGCGATTAATCCGTTTAAAAGTGGTTCATTTAAAATGTGTAACAATCGCGAAAATCAAAGACATTATTAAGCAATAAACAGAACTAACAAGAATTTAACAAAAATATCTAGATACAGTTCTTTCATATCAACAAGTTATATTTATCAACAACGGTCGGGTTTTATTATAAATATAACCCGACCGATGACAATACGTCTCATTTTAATGTAAAATGTTCGCAATATCTATGCTATATAATTAATTGGTTATAAATGTGTTCAAAGCTTATACCTAAATAAAGAACCTAACCTTTAGGTGTTTTTATATGTAAACCATCAAAAAAATATTTATTAAAAATTAAAACAACATATATATATATATATATATATATATATATATATATATATATATATATATATATATATATATATATATATATATATATATATATATATATATATTTATATATATATATATATATATATATATATATATATATATATATATATATATACATATATATATATATATATATATATATATATATATATATATATATATATATATATATATATATATATATATATATATATATATATATATATACATATATATATATATATATATATATATATATATATATATATATATATATATATATATATATATATATATATATTTATATATATATATATATATATATATATATATATATATATATATATATATATAACATTTATTTTTCAATTTTAGGATAAAAATAAACTCATGTGTTGCTTCTGAAAACAAAGTTTTATTTTGTTAGTTTCTTACAACGATTGTAACTTTTTTTATCACACTATTACTAAAACCTCACCTGAAAACAAAGAAACGACAATTAAAGTCTATTCTTCCACCAATTCTTCTTATTTATCTATAAATTAATAAATCTATTACAATGTAACTATTTTTCAATGCAATATCCAACATAATCTCTCAACCGTCCATAGGCTCTGTCTAGCACTTGTCAAAATGTCACCGGCAATGTAGTAAGCGCAGTAAAATTAAAAATAAATAAAGAAAATTAAAGAAGTATTATTTCTTTACATCTCCCCCCCGTGGGGAAAAAATTTACCCGTGGATTTTCTCTAGGTTTCTTCCATGTGGTTTCCTATGTTTTCATTACCTGTATCTTCCTCTTCTTTTATCTGTACTGAAATAAATTTTGAAACATGAAATAGATTTGACTCCGTTTTTTATGTCCTGTATCAATCTCGTAAATCGTATTTGTTCTTTTTTTTATTATTTTATATGGTCCCATTCTTAGTTGATCTAGTTTCTTTCTATTTAGTTTATTCCCGTTTTCTACATAAACCATATCTCCTTCATTAAATTCTTTATCTTTTCTATTTCTATCATAACGCATTTTGTTATAGTTATGTGATTTCAAAGTGTTATTAAGCGCTGTTTCTTTATCTCTCATCCAGACACTTTTTTCACGTTCTTGACGTAGTTCCTTTGGTAGGACTGTAACATCTGTTCCATATAACAAGTAGGCTGGTGAGAAGGCAGTTATCGAATGATTGGTCTGATTGTATATCTCTACACATTCATGTGCTATTGTTGTCCATGCTCTTTTTTGTTCATCTTCATAAATTTTGCATCTTATTTTGTTTACTAGTGTTTGATTTAACCTTTCATTTAGACCGTTAGAAAAAGGTAGTTATGCAAGCGCCTGGGAACGTAACCGGAGATATTTGTTTTTCACGCTAGATTTCGCGGAAGACTCCGCGTTGCTTTCCCAGCGATATGGAATAGAAAGAAGGGAAGTCGTAGTTAACATATCACTCTGTTAACACGTATTTAGATATATTTAGTTTTTAAGTATTATTTTAATTAGAAGTCGTAGTTAACATATCTCTCTGTTAACACGTATTTAGATATATTTAGTTTCAAAGTATTTTTTTTAATTAATTTTTTTATAGTTAACATATCACTCTGTTAACACATATATTTAGTTTTAAAGTATTATTTTAATTAATTTTTTAAAATAAAATACTTCATTTATTAGAAATTGTCTTCATTATAACAAAAGGCTCCCAAACTTGACTGGCGCAGCCGGTAGGATATTCCACCATATAACACATATAAAGGAATATCCTAGAACCAAATAAATTATAATGTTATGTTAAGAAAAATATTAATAAGTTTACTAAAATCAGTGATGTACATAATATCAATACTAGATATAGGCTTAAACTTAGTGCGCCTGTAACTCGATTGCATCGAGTCCGTAATTCTTTTATGGGACAGGGTCTTTTACAATAGGATCCCAGAAAACGTCAGAGAAATTTCTGTTTCACAATTTAAAAAGGTTGTGAAAAGACGTTTGTGTGTTAAAGGTTATTACCATATTAACGATTTCATAAATGATAACACGCCTTGGGAATAAAATGCTCGCTCCAGGCTGTTTCAAGTGTATCATTCTCACATAAATATATAATGTAAAGTTTTGATTAAAAAAAAAAGGACATGTCCCGCTGAGTTTCTTTCGCCGGTTCTTCTCAGGTCTGAGGCAATAACTTTAGTGAACTGGTGGTAAATTGTTTGACGTTCAAAAAACGAAGCTTGTAACTTCTTATTTTGAATAAAATATTTTGAATTTGAATTTTGAATTTGAATTAAAGAAATAAGTCAAATCAGTGGAGTGGTTCGAGATGCGAGTGGCTGGCTGGTATTGTCTGGTCCTGATTGTATTGGAGACAAGCCATGCTCTCCAACTGCAGTCACGTGAAGGTAATCCCGGTATACTACCAATAAAAGAAGGAACTGCGTTTAAGCAACAGGACAAATGGCTAATTTTTAAGAAACTAGATTTAGGCAATTTATTGAATGATTTTAATTTTAATTTAAATAAGTATAATGAATTTAGTAATCTAATAAATGTAAGTCAACCTTATTCTTATGAATTTTTAGGATTGAAGGTTCAGGTAGATTATTTAAGCAATATTTTAATAGATAAATTTCAACAGTTAATACCCTCGTAAAAATCTAAACGTGGATTACTTAATCCATTAGGCTCTCTTATAAAGATTATTACAGGAAATTTAGACAATGAAGACGCGATTCGCTATGATTCCATTGTATCAGAATTAAAAATAAATCAAGCATATATTGACAAAAAAATTACATTGATCTCCAAAATGCTGGATAGTTTTATTAACAGTACTGAAGCATTACATAAAAATACATTAATGTTAAATGAGAAGATTAAAAGAATAGAACGACTTGTTAAGAATATGTTTACTAAAAGTGAAAACTCTATATACTCGATATATATTTTAGGTATGTTTGATATGTTTCTATGTAAATTTAGAACCATCTATATATTTTTAAATGAAATAGAAACTGCTTTAGCTTTAAGCAAAGTGTCTGTACTCCATCAGTCTATAATTAATTCTAATGAATTATTAGATATATTACAATTGATATCCCAAACTGATAATTTGACATATGAACCTAATATTAACATTTTGATAAATATAGAGTCTACTATATCTGTAAAAGCTTATATTAAGAAAAGTCAGATAACATTTATATTAGAGGTACCGTTAACAGATAATAATTCTTATAATTACTATAGATTATATCCAATTCCAATATATAATGTCACTGAAAATGTAACGACAATTGTAATTCCCAAATATCCTTACCTGATGGTGAAAAGTTCTGTGTACTTACCCTTAGCCCGGCCTTGCTCGCGTATTGCTGTGGGGGATCAGTTCCTGTGCTCTGAAAATGAAATAGTAAGATATCCGGAACCAACTTGCATAGAGCAATTAATGAAATTTGAGAGTAGCCATCCGATGTGTATTTCACACGTGGTAAATGTAGAGGATATAAAAATCCAACATATCAACACCAATAGTTGGATAGTTTATTCTAAGTTCAACTCGAAAATAACAATTAAATGTACAGATGATACCTCTTACCAAATGATACAAGGCACACTTATCCTAACCCTAGAAGAAAATTGTAACATATTCATAGAGAATATCTATTTATACCACAGAAGTACGTATGCAGAACATATGATATTCAAAAAGGTTCCGCTTATACAATTGCCCAAATTAAACTCAACAAAAACAGGATATCTCTCAACGGTCGACTTGAGGAGTGTAGATCTCAGTGAAGTGAAACAGTTATCGCACGTACTGAAACATAATAGTAAATCCAATCCCAGTGATATTGTTGAAAGTCTTAGTGAAGTGAAAACCCTAAAAATAATCAGTTTTGTCTCTCTGTCCCTATATATGTCCCTACCGGTATTAGTGATGTGTTATGTAGTCTATAAGTTTAGAGTTAAAAATTTTTATGTAAAGCGAAATCCTCAGTCTAGTACTCCAGCTGATGATTTCGTACTTAACGAGGGAGGAGTTATGCAAGCGCCTGGGAACGTAACCGGAGATATTTGTTTTTCACGCTAGATTTCGCGGAAGACTCCGCGTTGCTTTCCCAGCGATATGGAATAGAAAGAAGGGAAGTCGTAGTTAACATATCACTCTGTTAACACGTATTTAGATATATTTAGTTTTTAAGTATTATTTTAATTAGTAGTCGTAGTTAACATATCTCTCTGTTAACACGTATTTAGATATATTTAGTTTTAAAGTATTTTTTTTAATTAATTTTTTTATAGTTAACATATCACTCTGTTAACACATATATTTAGTTTTAAAGTATTATTTTAATTAATTTTTTAAAATAAAATACTTCATTTATTAGAAATTGTCTTCATTATAACAAAAGGCTCCCAAACTTGACTAGGTGCATTAACTGCTGTAAATATTATTGTTATTTGTTTGTTTCTAAGAAATTTCTTAAATTCTGTGGAGTTTATACCAGGGTACTGGTCGGTGAGAAGTATTCCAATCTCATCTGGTTCGGTAACCTTGTTTACTAGCTTTATATAATCATGTGCACTCTGGGTTTTAGATGTAATAATAAATGCATATCTAGTGAAATGATCGACTAAAAGATGTAGATATTTCTTTGTTGATCTTGATCCACCAAAACCTCCAATTGTGTCTATTGACACTATTTCAAAAGGTCTTTTCGCCGGTCCTAAGTGTGACATTAATCCATATTTGTGTTGTCCTCTTGTTTTATTTTTTATGCAAACCTCACAGTTTCTACAAACATCTTTTATATTCTTTGTTAAATTTTTTGTTACATACAGAGAACTAATACTCTTTAGCATTTGTCCAACTCCAATATGACACAGGTCTTTATGTACTTGTTGTATAAGTTTGATACTGAATCTTTCTGTTAGTATTATTTTTTCTTTGTTCCTTATTTTTTTATAATATACATTACGTTTTTGTATTATTTTGTCTTTGTTGCCTTGTATTTCTTTATTTTTATTCTGATCCATTATAATATCTTCCAATGTAATTAAGTTCACTATTTTCAGTTGTTCTTCTTTATTTTCCTCTGGTTCTAATACAGGATTTCGACTCAAACTGTCTGCTTCTACATTTTCCTTTCCTGGAGAATATTTGATTTTAAAGTCATATTGTGAAAGGTAATAAGTCAAATCACCTAACTCTTCATCCGTCCTTGCTTTTAGGTTCATATTCTCCAGTGGTTTGTGGTCCGAGTAAACTGTAAATGATTTACCAATCAACCAGTACTGCCAATATCTCAGAGCTTCTTTGATAGCCAAACATTCAATATACACAGCTTTTTTTTTCTTTTGCGCTCCATTTAGTTTCTTTGAAAAGTAGGCAACTGGTTTTTCTCTACCATCTGGTTGGACCTGCTTCAAAATTGCTCCAACACCTTCCAACGATCCATTGGTATAGATGTTTATTGGTAAATCTTTGTCAAAAATTTCTAGTATCGGTTGTGAACATAGCAGGCTCTTAATTTTGTCAAATGCTATTTGACATTTCTCTGACCAATAAAATTTCTGCCCTTTTCTTAATAAATTATGAAGTGGGTCTAGTATTATTGCGCTTCTTGGTATATATTCATGGTAAAAATTGATTTTACCCAAAAACTGTCGAACATTCTTCTGTGTCTTTGGTACTGGGAAATTCCTTATCGAAATTAGGTTGTCCTTCACTGGTTTGATAGAATTGTTCTGTATAATATGTCCTAGATATTTGACAGACGCTGATGCAAACGTACATTTTATAAATTTTAATCGAAATCCTTCTGTAAGAATTGCTTCTAGTAACTGTTTTAAGTGACTTATGTGTTCATCAAAAGATTTGGAAAATATTAAAATGTCATCTATATAATTTACGGAAAAATCGGTAAGTTTATATTTTCTAAGTATATTACTCAATATCCTTTGAAATATCGCTGGCGAAGTCTTTAGCCCAAATGGTAGGCAAGTCCACTGAAAGTGTCCTTCTTGTGTGACGAAGCCTGTCTTTTTCCTATCTTCTATTCGTAGTGGTATAGACCAAAATGCGGAATTTATGTCTAGGCTTGTGAAAAAATTACAATTTCTTGTTTTTATCATCAGGTCTTCAATTAATGGAAAGGGTTGTGCCTGTGGTACTACTATTTTATTTAAATCTCTGAAGTCTATACATAGTCTTGATTTTTTATTATCCTCCTTTTTAAATGCTAGAGTTACTGGTGCTGCAAATGGGCTGTAAGACTCTTCTATAAGCTCATTATCCAATAATTTTGCTATTTGTTCCTCAATTTCTTTTTTGTCTTCTATTGTGCATCTGTATGGCCTTTTGCTACAGTATTTATCCATCAATAAATCTATTCTTGCTTCATATCCCTTAACTGTTCCTACATCATACTTGTCTTTGGCAAATACTGATTTATATTGTTGTATAAGTTTATTAATTTCGTTCCTTTTATTTTCATCTAAGTGGTCAATTTTTATTTTAAAGTCTTCTTCCTTAATATGTTCATTAAAATTGATTTCGTATACTTTTTCTAATCTGTTATCCTCACTTTTTTCTTCATTTATCTCTTCTTCTTTTTCCTTTATATTGTTTTTTAATAAGTATTGTTTTTGACTTATTTTTAAGTTCTCATTTTGTACAAGTTTGTATTTCTTTATCATGTCCAATCCTATTAGGAAATCATATCTGAAATTTGACTTATCAATGATATATACATCTACATTTTCTTCTATATCAAAAATTTTTATTTTTAGGTTTGTCGAACCACTTGTCTTTTTGACACCATTAATTGTTACTAAATTCTCTTCGTTTTGACTATTTCTTTTTGATCTTATTTTTAATAATTTGGAATTGATGAGAGAAACATTAGAACCTGAATCATATACTCCATCGATTTCCATTTCATTATTTAATAGTAGTTTGATCTTAATTAATGGTGTCACTATTAGTTTTTTTGCTCCGTTTCATTTAACTCTGTCTCAATCACTGAATTATTTACATGTCTGATAAATTTTCTATTCAACCCGTCATCCTCTTTAAGCTTAAACCAGCATGCAGATTCCGGATGATAGCGGACGCCTTTATTCAATTTTTCACAAGTTTTGCATGGATTACGATCTTAAATTCTGGTATTTATCTTATGATATTCATATTTTCTGAAGGGCACATTTTTATATTTTTTTACCAAATGTTCATACTTTCTGACCTCATTGAATAAATCAACTGTATCTTTCATCTCTTCTCTGCTTATCTTGTCTAGTACAGACGCTGGTAAACCTGCCGCAATAAGATCCACTAGTGTACCTGTGTCTATTGTTCTCCTCATATCCAATAAAAGTTTCTCTTTTTTTATGGCATAGTCCACTAATGAACCTTCCCGATGTTTAAATGACAGTGCATAACTCACTTGATTCCAGCCTTGGTTGACAAATGTGTCACAAAACTTTCCCTTCCACTCTGTCCATTCTGAGTTTAGCGTCAGTTTGATAATCAATGAACTGTACCAGTCAACACAGCTTTTGTCCATGAATAGTCGGAGGATCTCAATTTTTTTTCCCATCTTCCGTAATGTCGAAACGAGAACACTCCTTTTCAAACGTTTCAATCCATTGGCTTGCGTTTGGGCTTTTACTTGTAAATTTCTCGATCACAAACTTCTCTGCAATATATTTTAAATTTTGTTTTTTTATTTCTTGTGTACTTTCAATTAGTTTCGAAAATATTTTTTCCAATGTCTCTGTATTAGCTACTTGTCCTCCAGGTGCTACTTTTTGTTCAATTTCTTCAAGATATTGCTCTCCGAATTGTAAATTACCATCGTCATCTACATAGATTTCACTCAGTTCATCTGTCATTTTAATCCAAATTTTTCGTGTCTGGTATCTTTTCTTTAAACTATTTTTTACTTTATTATATGCAGCGGTCTTTATCAATTCCTTATGAAGGCCAGCAGATTGTAGTTCTTCTGGTATAGCAAACACTTTTTCTTCCTTTGTTGTTATTGACGTTACACTATAAATGTTTGATTTCCCATCACTCGTCGGTAATATTGCAAATTCGAAACGTAGCTGTTCCATTGTTTCTGCCTTCTTGGTATTTTAACAAACAAAATTGTCATTTATAACATTTATTTTTCAATTTTAGGATAAAAATAAACTCATGTGTTGCTTCTGAAAACAAAGTTTATTTTGTTAGTTTCTTACAACGATTGTAACTTTTTTTATCACACTATTACTAAAACCTCACCTGAAAACAAAGAAACGACAATTAAAGTCTATTCTTACACCAATTCTTCTTATTTATCTATAAATTAATAAATCTATTACAATGTAACTATTTTTCAATGCAATATCCAACATAATCTCTCAACCGTCCATAGGCTCTGTCTAGCACTTGTCAAAATGTCACCGGCAATGTAGTAAGCGCAGTAAAATTAAAAATAAATAAAGAAAACTAAAGAAGTATTATTTCTTTACATATATATAAAGGGTTTTACAAATTCGACAGGTATCATTCAATATTATCTATTATTTATAGTACTATGGGCGTATTACTTTAGAAGATATATTAACCTCTGACATGTAAAGTGAGGCCTGTCGTGGCGCAGCGGCACAAGCGTGTGACTAGAACTGACTGATTCTGGGTTCGATCCCGACTCGAGGAAATGAAATATTTAATATTTTCAATATAAATATTTAGCATTTCTTCGCTCTGGTACAAGGCAAAACGGAACGGAGGGAGGAACGGTGGAACGGAGTGTCTTAATACAAGGTTCCCAAGTTCCCTCTGCCTACCCTGCCATATGCAATATACAGCGTGAAGCTTAGTGAGTGAGTGAATGTAAAGTAGTGTTCTTCTTAGCTTCACACTGTAGATCACACCTGAGACCAGAGGGAACTTGAGAGCCCTCTAAGCTCTCTTGGGTTAAGCTCTCTCTCCGCTGAATTAGAGGCATTGCGTGTTGAGAAACGTAACTCAACGCCGCTCCTTGCCTAGAGCCTGCGAGAGGGAAGAAATGAAAGTATTAAAATCGAGTGGATATCGTACCCACAACACGTCACGTTTGCTTGTGCCGCTACGCCACGATATACCTTATTAATATAATTAAAAATTATTGTTTATATATATAAGTATATAAATATAAATTATTAAAAACCACAGGTCAACTCCATATTTTTTAATATAAACTATATTTATATAATATTTTTCTCCTATTTTTAGTGCCGTTAAATGAAATGATATTTTATTTTTACCTACCTACATATACATATACTCGTATGTATATATCAAAGGCTACGTGCGCGCCAAATTTCATTAGCTCTAAGTGAATATACCGAGCTAGTACGTAAACGAGCGTCTTTTCTATTTTATTTTCTAAATTATAGACGCTTATTGAAGTCAGAATTAGTAATTACATTAGTCTTTCTTATAAAAACATTTTTTTTAACTTCACACTGTGTCTCGGTATGCCAGGGTAGGCCGAGGGAACTTGAGAACATAGTGTTGTGAAACTCCGTTCCCATTATAACACTATACTTGCCTATTGTCTATTATCTAAAGAATTTTTAATTATTGTGTTTTGAGTGACGAAACTCAACGCTGCGCTATGCCTCGTCGCCAGGGCGAGGGAAAGAAAACATTTAACACCACGACATTCCTTAAAAAAACTTTTTTAATTACAATAAATTAATAAAAATGTGTTAAATACTGTGTATTGGGCGATATCATTTACCGAATGGAAATTTGAAGGCCATTCTCTTAACATTACGTGAAGAGATATTCGTAGAAATATATATATATATATATATGACATAAATAATATTTTTACTATTTTTTTAAAGTGTTAATCCACACTTAGGATAGAAAATATTAATATTAAATTTAAAAAGCGTATAAAATTTTGAAGGTAGCAGGATTCAAACCTGCGCCTCTGAACGTATGGCTTAGTTGGTCAGAGCGCTAGGATGGTTTCCAAGAGGCGCGGGTTCAAATCCTGATACCTTCACAATTTTTATACGCTTTCAATTTAATGTTAGTATAAACAATATTTCTATAAATAAAATATAAGTTAACAAATGCAAAGCCATCGTGGTGCAGCGGCATAGTGTATGATTTTAGAAATGACTGTTGTGAGTTCAATGCTCAGACACATTACATTATTTTCTTTTTAGATAAAAAAATAAAGCGTTAAGCTCCACCTAATGTCTTAAAAATTGGAAATGAATGTCTTAAGTTTGAGTACCTCTGTCTGCTCTGCATTTATGCGGGATACAGCGTGAAGCGTAACAAAAAAAATATATACAAAGCAGATAAGAATACTATACTCGTAATAAAACCCCGCCGCGTAAGTATCAACACCATCTAATTATACACATTACTCAGCTTCAGGCTGTATCCTGCACATGGCAGGGTAGGCAGAGGGAACTTGGGAACCTAGTGTTAAGACACTCCATTCCACTTCCGTTCCCCACCGTTAGTAAATTTATTAATTTTAGAACGCGGTGTTAACTTTTCTTTACTTTCTTAAACTTAGGCAAAAAATACACAATTGGATTTATAAATTTTAAAATTCAGCGGAAAGGGGAGAAAGGCGTCTCAATGGGAACGGAGTGTCTTAACTCTAGGTTCCCAAGTTCCCTCTGCCTACCTTCCCATGTTTGGAGTACAGTATGATATTAAAAATAAGATAAGCAAAATAATAAGTAACTTATCACTCATTTCTCTCTTGTACTTAGAGTAATATAAAAGATCGCAGCACCTAAACTTATTTATTACCCACAGCTCATTCCCGCAAATCCCTTTAGAAATTCAAAACTAAACTTCATTAAGTAAGCTTTTATTGAAAATTTCACATTGAAAACCATCCAATATTAATAGTAAGTATAATCAAAAACACTTTGTTTGAAACTCGTCTATAGGTTCTTAGTTACTTTCTTCATAAGCCGCCTTTCCGGAATCCCAAGTCGGGGTCTCATTTTACGTAAGAATAACTTTAAGCACACTTTGTTACTTAACGGGAAGTTTAGAATATCGTTTATGATCTTAAAGGTTTAATAATTCAGGATAACAGAGCCGGGCAGAGCTCGCAAATGCCAGTGCGTCCTCGACCCGGTCGCCATGGCAACCCTCTCAAATGACGCAGGGCAGGTATATCGGGGCACAGGAATTTAAGGATGTTTTCACATAGAAAAGCTTTCGGTGATCTTTGTTTATATTAAATTTGTGGATTGTTTATATGAAAGTATTTGTGTGAAATTGCTTATTTGATGATGTGAAAGTAAAGTATGAATATTAATTTTATTTATATATTGTGATAAGGCAGCCTTTGCAGCGATCTGTTTTGAAGTGTATTTTTTTAATAAGTGCATACTTTTTTTCAATAAGTCCCTTCTCTTAAGTATTCTCTCCTCTACCCAAAGGTGGCCTGGAAGAGGCGACCTCTTCCAGGCAAACTTAGCAATAAGTCTGCGTATTGTACTGTTTTAAATATTATCATATATAGTTATGTTATCTTTCTGGTGTACAATAAAGAATATTTTGTTTGATGCTTTTTAACAAGGCGCCGTGGCGCTCTAACTAACTGTAGATGCGAGTGTAATGGATTCAATTCTAGATAAGGTAATTATTTTTTTTTTCAGCTTCACGCTGTATCCCGCTCCATAGTGTGGTAGGCAGAGGGAACTTAGCAAACCGAGTGTTAAGATGGTCCGTTCAGTTCCCCACTTGAGGCATTGCGTGTTGAGTGGCAAAACTCAAAGTCGCACTTTACCGTTAAAAAATCGAAGAATAATAGATCGAAGACATAAAAACGTCAAATATTTATATGAAACACTTTTAACTGGATTAATCGCGTACTTTACAGTAGTCCGTGTCTACCCGTGACCACGGACTACTGTAAATTGTTCGAAAGGTCGGGTTTCCCAAAAATGTTTACCATTCAATATATACGAAATAATTTGGTTAAAAGTATTTAATTTAAAATGTGTACCAATCGCAAAATCATAGGTATTATTATCAAATATTTAATTTGAAACTATTAAATATTTAATTTCTTCAACTGGGGATCGAACCCACAGTCTGTCACGTTTACAGTCCACACGCTCGCGCCGCTGCGCCACGACAGGTAGGAAAAAAAATATTCGCTATGGTTACAAGACGATCATCGATATACGAGTATGTTTAACCCCCGACGAAAATGAAGAATGTTATAACCTTGACCTGTCGGTCTGTATGTATGTCTATGACACCTTAGAACTTGAATGAATTAACTATTACGAATTTATTTATTTTTTTAATTAAAGAGCTTTTTCATTACGGTTAATCTTAAATAAGAATCTGATTAGTGGCTGAAAAGCTGCAAGCACTTTGAAAAGATGAAGCAGTGGTTTTCTTTGAGTGGCAGGTTTTTCTTTAAATTTAAAGCTTGATGTCTCAATTCATATTCTCTTATAAATATAGTCTGTGCATATAATGTATATATGCAGAAACATAAATATTGTGTAAGTATTTTCTCATTTCTTTTTTTTTTATTTCACGCTGTATCCCGCACTATCTCGCCCGCTGTATCTCGCTGTAGGCCAAGGGAACGTCAAAAACTTGTATTAAGACACTCACAGCTCCGTTTCCTATTAAGTCCACACTTTTTCACTTTCCAGTTCATTTTCGGTTCACGCAATTCTCTAGATATTGCGTGTTGAATGGCGTAACTCAACGCTATGCTTCGCCTTACTTGAAGTCTAACTTAATTTATTTTTTTTAAGTTATTTAGGAAGAAGACAAGGTAAACGAGCGTACGGGTCACCTAATAGTGGGTGATCACCGCTGCCCACGGACTCGTGTAAAGACAGAGAAGCTACAGGTGCGTTAGCGGCATTTGAGGTAGACACGTTTTTTGAAGGTACCCATGTCATTCCACAGATTTGTGGCGCGTATAAGGAAATTAGGAAATCGCACAGTAGTGCAGTGCCACGTTCCCAGATGACGAGGATGATATTTTAGCTTGTGACATACTGTGTGGTTCGTAAATGACGTGACGTGACGTAAATTCGGCGGCAGGTACCAATCGAGCAGTTTTGTAGAATACACCCCGTGATAAATGCGGTAGAAAACGCACAGCTACGCAATGAAAAAGTATGAAGCCCCTCATAGATCATTAGGTCTTCAAGGACTCGAAGGGGTCTACGTTGTATGCAATCAAATGGTTCAAGCCTATATACTGTGGGTGGTGCACCAGCCCAGACCTGATAACAGTACTCCATATGAGGTCGAACTTAGTCCTATACGGGGCCGAACTGTGTGTTTTGGCGTGAAGTACTAATCTTACTTAATACTTACTTACTTACTTATCTTCACGCTATATCCCTAGCGGGGTAGGCAGAGAGAACGGAGCGCCAAACGTTACGGTCTCGGCATACCTCTTTCGCCTCGTCCACTGTCATCAACCTCTTCATACATGCCCTCCGGGGGAACCTCATTCTTTTTACGTGACCTTTCTCCAGTATCGTCGATACTGTGTTTTCGAAGGTCAACCGAGGTCTCCGCCTCCCTCTCTTACCACTCACTTTTCCTTAAATTATTTTTCCTTAATCTTACCTAATGTTTATGAAAAAAGAAACTCATACACTTATTGTCAATTTTATATTCATACTATATTGTTTTCTAGTTTTTTTTTTATATATTTACAGAGTAAATTTGATACTAAAATATCGTAGTATCTAGAATACTCCCCGTGATAAATGTAAACAGTACAAACACATTTCGTCATAATACCGCATTAAGTATCGCTATTCAAAATACAATATCTAGTAAATGTGGCAGTAGGTGAGTAACGGAGTGTTTTAACACTAACTTCCAGTTGCCTACTTTGTAGTGCAAGAGGAAGACCAAAACCGCTTTAAAAGCAAATCCAAAAATGCCATCGTGACTCACTAAAGCGACATTGCTTTACTGAGTCACGATGGCATTTTTTAAACTGTATTTATTAAACTGAAGGCGTAGAAAGTATGAATTTAATTCCTACTTTAACTTTACTTTTACACTCTAGCAAATAAAAGTGTAATCGCTATTGAACAGACAACAATTTTGAAATCAGAAGGAAAATTGGACAATGTCTTGACATGAAGTGATAAAGGGAAGAAGATGTAGACGTTTATTTGCTTTTCCTTCTGGCATAAAGCAATTAGCGAATAAAGAACAGATATCAAAATCACATGTTCACATATTAAATGTTTTAATGTCAAAATAGATATTGTTTTACGTTAAATTCAAAAAGTATTAGGCAATGTAAATTCATCATGAC
This sequence comes from Eueides isabella, assembly GCA_019049475.1. Lineage (NCBI taxonomy): Eukaryota > Metazoa > Arthropoda > Insecta > Lepidoptera > Nymphalidae > Eueides > Eueides isabella. The sequence goes on from CM032401.1 coordinate 13,027,573, forward strand.
TGAGTACGTCATTCGTCATACTTCTTTTTTCAGATCACACTTCAGCCCGCATGGAAAGAAGAGGAACAAGGGAACCAAGGGCTTAAGCACACCGTATCCATAAAAACACTTCCGTTTCCTACTTTTCGCCGTATTTGTGGCGTTGTATGTTGAGTAGCGGAACTCTACGCCGCGGTATGCCTTGTTTCGAAAGCAAAGAAATAAAAATATTAAATGTTTCATTTTGTCAAGTGGTAATCAAACCCACAACGTTTATAGTCAGACACTAGCTCCCGCGCCTCGACATGTGTCAAAAGTCAATCATAATTTTTAAAAAATACACGACAAAATATGAAAATTTATATCGAAAATTTGTTTTATTATTAAATTCCGATACCGCAGTGGCAGGCTGCGGTAACTCGAGCAGATATTTAATCAATTTTGAACGCAAGTTGACAGTATGACATGCTTTGCGGGTGCATTTCATGCGAAATTCTGGAATCAAAATTTTCATAATACATATATACATACGGGTATTACCAATAACTACTTCAATGACATGGACGTACGTTATTCGGTGTTATATATATATATATATATATATATATATATATATATATATATATATATATATATATATATATATATATATATATATATATATATATATATATATATATATATATATATATATATAAATATATATATATATATATATATATATATATATATATATATATATATATATATATATATATATATATATATATATTTATTTATTTACATATATATATATATATATATATATATATATATATATATATATATAAATTGAATTCCAGATATATGCTTGTTTACAATTTATCTATTCGGTCTTTAATGTATGTTTTACATACATAAATTACATTACGACGTTTTTGAATAATGTTTTAGTATTTTTCCTACGCGCACTATTCACTGGGCTAGTAATAAAAGTATATCGTGCAGAATCTGAATTCTATGAACTTAGACTGACAAAATAGCGTTACAAAAAAATTAAGATACTTAACAACCAAAGGGAAACACTTCTGACTTCATTATTATTATCTACCATTTTCTTATTATTTCTCCGAGCGGGAATTGAAAACACAAGCATCACGCTTACAGTCAAGTACTGCAGCTCTGCACCAAGATGGTTTCTCACTAGATAACTGCGGTTAAGTTTTCATTGGTCAGCAATAGACAAAAAATCTAAATTAATGAATTCCGAATCAGGACGGATTCCATAAATAAATTTGCAAATATATCTAATAAAAATAACTAAGCAAACTTGACTTTCACACCATCGGATAGTGAAAAATATCTAAAATAACACCAAAAAGAAAGAAACTAGACGTACTAACACTCCCCTCCCTATCCCTTCTAAAAAATTCAAAAGCCCCATTTCAAACAATAGGGAAAACGGAATAAATAATACTGTAGTAACATCATATATGTGTCAAGGTCGCGACCCTAATCCCTAACAATCGGCAGAGACTGCCCTAATTCCGAATATCCTTGGAATCGAGCTGATGCTATTGATCAATATTACAATCCAATTTCATATTGATCCAGTTTTGGTCATATATATTAGTGTAAACTTTTTTTTTTTTTTTTTTCAGCTTCACGCTGTATCCCGCACTAGGCAGGGTAGGCAGAGGGAAAGGTAGTGAAACCTAGTGTTATGACACTCCGTTTTACTTGCGTTCCCCACTTTCCGCCGAATTTGAGGCATTGCGTGTTGAGTGGCGGAACTCAACGCCGCGCTTTTGCCTTATTACCAGAGCGAAGAAATGAAACATTAAATATTCAAATTGAAAATATTAAATATTCCATTTCCTCGACTGTGGATCGATTCCAGAACCTGTCGGTTACAGTCACACTCTTGTGCCGCTGCGCCACGACAGGCCTCATTAGTGTAAACTCTGGAGAAATTTGTTCATTGTAATATTCAAGATATATTTCTGAGTTTTGATGTTGAAATAATAGTATTTCTTATGGTTATAATGATTTTGGTTAAAATATCATTCAAATTTGTATCTAAATAAAAAGTTTTATATGTATTTGACTGGTAAATGGTGGGCATTATGACGTAAACAGGACCTTTTTGCTCGCGTATAATATATAATCTTTAGGGAAACCCTTAGCCTTCCCCTACAATTACTAACCTGCCTGCAGATCAAACCCAAACCAACAAATTTTTATAGATACCTTTTATAATGGCGTTAAATTAGAAAAAAGGTAAAATATTATACTTATGACTCGGTTATTGAATGTAATATTGAAAGATCAAAGAAAGTCGAACTAAAAGAAATTCTTATACGCTTTATTACAATTTATGTATGTTTTTAACTGATTTCTGTAGGGAGATTTTTACAAATTTCCGCCACCCAGTGATAATTGCTTAGAATTGGCTTTTCCAGAGGAAATACTATTCAACAAATTTATTTCACATTTTATTCTTCAAGTATTAATTCATACATACAAAAAAAAATACTTATCGAAATATGGGTATCAAATTTAACAAATAAATAAAAAAAATTGTCTCATTGCGCTCTCATAATGAAGGTGACTTAACTCAAAATAATACAAAAGAAAATTGTGAGAAAAAAAGAAGAGAAATTCCACGTATTCTTATATATTAGTTTCTGATAGCATAAGTTTTAAAAAAAAATTAAATTTATAAAAATGCTGCTGTAACTTTTGTATATATGTACCTACATAGTTACAGTTATATTTACGAGTTTTTATTTAGTTGACGTCGTTCTCAAATTCAAATATTGTATTAAAAATAAAAAAAAATATATGCTTTTTCTTTTGAACGTCAAGCAATTTACCACCGGTTTAATAAAGTTGTTTTTTTCACGCTTCACGCTGTATCCCGCACATGGCAAGGTACGCAGAGGGAGCTTACAAATCAAATATTAAGTCACTTTATTTACTTTCCGTTGAATTTGTGGCATTGCGTTTTAAGTGGCCAGACTCAACTTCGACCGAATAAATTAACAATTTCCTCGAGTGGGTATCGAACCCACAACCAGTCGCGTTTTCAATGATACGCTTGGGCCACTGCGCCACAACAGGCCTTATTACTATCAATATTTATTAGCACATATACATAGCATTTAAGTCAGGGTCGTCACACGCAGTACTAACAATTACATTTTTTTCATTTGATGTCAAATATTGATTTTTATATAGATATACTGAGTTCAGTTTTCAGTTCTTTTCAATAGTCACCCTATTCAGTAGTTAAATAAACATAGGTTTTTAGCTTCACGCTGTTTTCCGCGTAGAGTAGGGTAGGTAACGGGAACTTGGGAATCTAGTGTTGAGACAGCCCGTTCCCACTAAAACACTTCTGTTCTCTTCCTCCGAATTACAGAGGCATTGCGCTTTGAGTGGCAGAGCTCAATGACGCGCTTTGCCTCGTTCAATAATATATATAAAATTACTATTGATACATAGTGATCACATGTCTACAACTTATTTTACGTTGATTACTAAAATCTCGTTTTCTCCCGTTTCTGTTCAAATTTCAGAAAAAATATTTTACTACTTCCCTGAAATTTACAAAGAACTTTGGATGGTTTTTTAAATATTTCATTTCCTCAAGTGGGTATCGAACCCACAACCAGTCACGTTTACGGCTTTTAGTCGCACGATTATGCCTCTGGAACTACAACAGTTAAAATCATCTTATTATTTCTGAGTTCTTTTTTTTTATGGAAAAGACGGCAAACTCGTGTACGCTACACGAGCGCGTAACTCCACAGGAGCTACAGGAGCGTTGCCGTCCTTTAAGGTGGAAGGTTTCCGAGTTCGTCCGCTAGTAACAAAAAGTTGACTAAAACACTTTATAACTGTGATGCACTTGCCAAATTAAAGTAAGCGTTTTCCACCGCACGCTCCTTGCTGTGTACGTTGTATATCAGTTACTCGAGACTTTTATTTATCGTCGATAGAAAATGTAAGCCTACTAAATTTATTTTTTGTCGTTCTGGGAATCCAATGGTAAGACACTCTGTTCTGCTTTCAACCTTTCGCCGAATTTGAGGCAGTGCGTTTCGAGTGGTGTAAACCAACGCCAAACTTTGCAAGGCAAAGTAGTACAGTCCAAAAGCGTTCATTAAACTGTATTTTACGTATATTTTACGTATTTTTTTCAGGTACATCCTAATTCTTGAGTAGTTGTACCTATATTGAGTGGGGCAACTTAACGCAAATGATAATGGGCTTAAGCTCTGAACATTAGGTACCCAATTTCCGTCTGCCTACTCTTTCATGTGTGAAATATACATAGATCCAATACAAAAACACATAAAGAAGTATCCAACTAACCTTGCACACCGTATAGAGTCGACCCAATGAGAGCAGTCCACTTCCGAGGCGGCTCGGAGCTCGTACTGTCGCTGCGTTTCTTTTCTATAGGTTATTGTGAAGCAAAACTGTGCAAAGGCAAAACTATTAAATAAATATATTAAATTTTACTTAGTGAAAATGTAAAATATTTTTTATATGATAATTAGATTTTTTTTTTGGCTTTACGCAGGGGAATTTGTGAATGTAGTTTTAAGACACTGCTTTCCTTTCGCCACTTTTCGCCGAATGATTCATTGTGCGTTAATTGGCGGAACTCAACGCCGCGCTTTACATAGTTACCAAAGCGAATAAATTTTAATATTAAATATTTTTTTTCCACGAGTAGGGATCGAACCCACAACCTGCCAGATTTACAGCTACACGATACATTAGATGTTTTATTAGTTTATTTTTTTATAATTAATTGAGTTTGTATTTAGTTCGATCATTGCTGTCCCTTCAAATGGGGACCAAACCCACAACCTGTAGCGGGTATAGTTACCCCAACCTATGTGCCATGACTGGCCTCTTATCAGTCTTTCTAAGTTATTTATATATTTCTAAAAGAACATAATATAAACTTGAATTTTCTTTTACTATATATTTTGTTTCCATAAGTTAGTTTATAAAATTACTCACCGAGTTTTTCTCCAGGGGTCCCTTATTGACCCTTTCCACGAACGACCCTTCAAGGAGGAGGACCCCGGTTGGTCTTGAGCTGTTTTCGGACTCGTAATAGAAAAGGATATTCTGGTAAGAAAAATATATATAAATATTAATAATATAGCGTAAATGAAGAGCAAAAGAAACACTAAATTAGCTTTTGGAAATTTTGACTAAGATGTATTATTTCGCTTTATCTTTTTTCAGATCACAGAAAGAGAAATTGAAAACATTTAATTATTCCTTCATAGTGGATGTGGAGAGTTGAACCAGCAACCATCACATTTGTCACCCACTGCACCCGCTTAAACTTCAGAAGAAATCAGGTACCAGTTGTGCTTCCAAGACATTAAACATATTTTTTTAAGTACGTACAATTGTCTATATATATAATACAATTAATTAATTAGGTATATACAGATATGTTTTTCCTTGCTTCGTATTTTTCGATCGAAGAAATTATATCGCGTTCATTCACAATGATACTTATGGAATCAATAGTTCATTACTTTTTACAAAGAATTTGGTAAAAAAAACATACAGCATGAAGCCAGTTGTGGCATAGGGTTTATTAATTATGTTCCAAAATCGGAAAGTGGGGATTGGCATGTTTTACAGAAGGTTCCTTGTGCGAGCCCTGTTATCTATTTTCCTTATGTATAGCTTTAAGCAGGGGGAACCTAGGTACCTAGTATTAAGACTGTATTCCCAGTAAGATACTTTTGTTTCCGATTTTCCATCGAATTCTGGATACGTAGAATGTTGAGCAAACAACTATACCAGAAAGTCGTTTTTTTTCCATTTCCCGCCGTATCCCGCATATGCGGCAGGCTTCACACTGTATCCCGCATATCGCTATATCTACCAAGCATATCCATATCATACTGTATCCCGCATATCATAGTAAGAAATTTCAAAACGTAGAATAAAGACACATTGTTCCGTTACCCACTTTCCGCCAAATTTAAGCTATAGCATTTTGACTGGCGGAAAGAGCGAAGATATGAAAATAATAAATATTTAATTTCCTCGGCTGGGAATCAAACCCGCAAACAGTCACGTTTTCAAGCATACCCATGTGCTCATGTGCACGACTTAGTTGTATATAAGGTAACTTAAACTATACAAAAGTGACATAAAAAAAATGAAAAAACTTAGAACTTGCCTGATACAGAATAAACCACCGGAGCTGCCATTTCGAATTGTCTGAACTCCTTTTGTGCAAATAGCCGGCCTAGAACAATATAAAGTTCATATATTTCCTGTGTTATGAAACTTTCAACGTATGGAGAGAGGATTATTAAACAAAAAAAACAAATTTAAATTTGAATAATATTTAAAATTTTCTACTGATTTAAAAATGTTAATTCACATTTGAAAAGAAAAATTTAGAAAACGTATATGAGTTTTAACGTAGCGGTAATTAATAAGGCTGCACCTCGTAAAAACCGTCCAAGTGCTGCGACAGTTAGTTGTCAGAGCACTTGGTATCCATACGTTTACATCAAGCTACGACAAAATTCTTATACGTATGTTATGTTACAACTTATTTTTTTTAAGTGAGATAGGAAATGCGGAGTGTTTTCACTAGATTAAATACAGAAAATACAAAAAAAGCGCAAAAGCATAGAAAAGAAAAATAAACCCATAAAAATATTAATGGAATAGGCTTTTTGACTCTTGTTTTAAGTCATTCTTAAAGTGTTCATATTTCTACTAGGAAAAAGAAGATATCGCAATTTTATGTTTGTCAACTGTAACTGTAAAATCTGATATATTAGTAGTTCAGGCTATTGACAATAAATACAAAACAACCGTCTCTTTATATACAACAAGCATAATTTACAAGTATAATTTTACAAAATAAGAATTAAGAATGTGACTTTAATTATAGTTTATTATATAAGTAGGTACATGTGAGTCAAGTAGCCTATTTCTTAATATAAAAGATGCTACGCCAGCTACGACAGGGTCTACGCATGTCTCGTAGACCTTAAGTGAATATAAAATAAAGCAAATAATTGATAATTTTACTTCTTTAAATAAAAAAATAATGAATCACAACAACTTTTGTGGCACAGACATTAACATTAGACATAAAAATTATAGTCAAAAAACAAGTTGTAATTATAATGCAAATATATAAACACCTGCAATTCAATATCTCTAAAATGTACGAGAAGCGAAAAACAGAGTGATTTAACACTTAATTCCCATACAATAATGGCAACTTCTAATTTGAAAATAGAAATGAATAAAAAATAACAAACAATAGCGTCTAATTCAAATGGGTCGTTCTATTGAATATGCATAAAATAGAAGCTGAATTATTGACCTTTTGTTTTTTTTTAAATTAGATTAACTTTTATTTGGAATAGAAAAAAGAACGTACAAATCACATATTTGCCGTATCGAGTTAGGAACTCAACGAAGTATTTTTTTAATGGTTTTTACACAAAAAAGACTCTAACGGATATCGAACCTAGAGCTTTTGAAAACTGTATCAGTGTAAACATTTTTAATATAGAGTAGTTAGACTTTCACTATTTATCTTTTGCCCTTTTGCAAGTGTTGTGAATAAAAAAAGCACCTGTATGCACATAAATAATAATTATTAATACATATTTAAAATATTCACATAATTCCGGGCTAAGCTGTTTTCTTAGTCCAATCAAATATATTGCATGCTAAATTGTTAAACTTAACTTATTTGGTCTAGCCTTCCTTAGCTTCACGCTGTATCCCGCACATGACAGGGTACGCAGAGGGAACTTGGGAACCTAGTGTTAAGACACTCCGTTCCACTTCTGTTCCCCACTTTCCGCCGAAAACTTTGGTCTAGCGAAGGACCAAATTAAAGATTTATTCCGAATTTGTGGCATTGCGTGTTGAGTAGCGGAACTCAACGCCGCGCTTTTGCCTTAAAAAATATTAAATATTTCATTTCCTCGACTGGGGATCGAACCCAGAACCTGTTGGTCACAGTCACACTCTTGTGCCGCTGCGCCACGACAGGCCTCAAATTAAAGATACTCTACATATACACATTAAACGCTCAATTTAAACTATATTGAACTATATTGCCAAACATTTCAAGCTGCACCACATTAGCGTAATTAACTGAACAAGTAATTTGCAAATATTAAATGTTAACAGTAAAAATATATTAATAATTTAATACAGTTCAATAGAGAAAACAGTGTAATGTTACTGGCTATAAAAACAATGGTTGTAGGATACGAATCTTATTTAAAAGATTTATTAAATGTATATTTTCATTTCTTGTCTTTGGTGTGACAAAGTGCGGCGCTGAGTTACGCCAGTGAACATGCAGTGCAAGCAAAAAGCGGAGTGTCTTAACACTAAGTATAGTCTACCTACCCTGCTATATGTGGGTGTTGCATGCTGCATGCAGAAAAAAAACAATAATAATTAATTAATATATTTTACAATCTTATACATATATATTATAATAATTACTTCTATACAAAAACGAAAATATATATGAAATCATAAATATGCTTCAGTTATTTTTTTAAAGTCTTTTTTTAGCTTCACACTTCCACGCCGGACATGGAACAAAGTAGGCAGAATGAGCCTGTTAAAACACGCCATTCCCCACCGTCCAATTTACGAAAAATAGCGTGTTAAATGGTGGAACTCAACGCCGCGCTTTGTGTTGGTGTCAGAGCGAGGAAATGTAAGTAATTATTTTTTTTAACTTCCCGCTGTAATCCGCACTTGATATTGTAGCCAGTGGAAACTTGGGAACCTAGTAGTATTAAAACGCACTGCCCATTAAGACAGTTCTATTCTTCAATTTTCGCCAGATTTAGGGCTTTGCTTGTTAAATGGCGGAACTCAACGCTGCGCTTTGTCTTGGTATCAGAGAGAGGCTACCCTACCTGTCCTGTCCCGAAAAAAGTCACAGAAGAGATGGAATTATATTTTCTCGAGTGAGAATCGAACCCACAACTCATCACAAAATTCATCGTTATCCTTAATGTTTCCAATAAACCTAAGAAATCTCCGTTTTATCCAATTTATATCCAATTTAAAGTATAACTACAGTTAGTGAACACCAGTTATCGTGATCCAGCCCTCGAGGAACAAATCCCTGAGTTAACGCTTATCTTATTTGAGAAGCCTTAGACTTTGTAAAGTACGATTAAAGTTACTGATACTATTGAAAGAAGGATTGGAAAGGATGAAGTCAGTTAATATGGAATGAATTATTGAGTATTGAGACAAAACCAAGTAAACGTATTTTTCATTGGTTGGCTGGAAGAAATCTCTTTTAGATACATGTCAGCCATTGTAATTTTTTTACTTTTATGTTTATATATATATATATATATATATATATATATATATATATATATATATATATATATATATATATATATATATATATATATATATATATATATATAAGGTCCGGAAACAGTCGGAATAGCCTTTTTCCGGTGCAGCCTTCAAGATCTTCTTCGATTGGTTATCTCCTCAATCGTGTCAAAGCGGCGACCCAACATTGGCCTCTTGAGTTTGCTAAAAACCTACAAAATGATTTTGGGCTGAGCTGATATCATCTACACTCTACATCAGCGAGCTCTCCAATTGTCAAATAATATTTTTTAAGCAACAAATCTTTGATTTTTTGGACGTGCCACTCGTAGGCTGATGTTGATGGTCGTTCAGAGCGTTGTTCAACGAGTCCTCCGAGCCTCCCACAATATTTTCAACGTGTCACGTGTCACTTGTTTTATAAACAAAATCATTAATTATAAAAATCGTATGTAATTGGGAGATAATTAAACCTTATTACAAACAGACTCTTGATAAATGTTATAGACAGTCTCATCAACAAACATAGGAAATATAACTAACTGTCTTCCTAATGCCCGGGAGACAAAAATAACAATTTCACTTTACTTTCTGATCGCAGTAGTAAGCTTGTAATTATTTTTTTGTATCCATTTATTTATATTGGTCCAAGGAAAGTAGGTTTTGATTACCTAAGCAGTTAATTTATATATGTTTTAAAAGTTCAGAATACATAATATAGCACAACCGATAATGCAGCAAAAAGAAGCATAAATGATCGTATCTTTTGACAACTTCATCTTAGAAGCTTGATTTTTTCTGTCTCGAAGAGACTGTCTTATAAGGCCTGAGACCTCAATATTTTATATTTCTTATAAGGCAACTTACATCAACCAGGGCGCTTAAATTTAAATTTGCAAAATTAAAGAGCAAAAATATCTTTTCCACATGTGTGGGAAGACGAAAACGGTATTTTTTTTTAATATTCGTACATCTCAAGATATGTATCTTGAGATGTGCGAATATTAAAAAAAAATACCGTTTTCGTTTTGAATTACCATTTATATTCACAATCCAAGATACAAAAGATTTTCATATGAAATTAATTTCTTGCACGAGTCGTACGGAGATAAGAGTCTGAAAAAAATACATATATATGTATATATATATATATATATAATTCACCATGACAACTCTGAGCCGGTCTAAGATCTCGGTTCGCAATCAAAAATAGAAGTTATAAGCAACAGCTCAACATGTACATATAATAAGATCTTTGATACTCGCGATTATTACACATTTTACATTTTTGAAAACTTGCTGTTTCGAGCACTTTACAGTAGACCGTGGTCACGGGTAGACCCAATCTAATCCAGTTTAAATGGTTTCGTTTATGTTAACTAAGGTCGTACGTTCTTTTACAGACGTTAAGTTTTATATTCAAAAATAGTTTTATCTTCAATGTACAATTTGTCAAAATGCGGCGAATCGATTTGTAAAGCCCTATAAAGCGAACGGAAGGTGAGAAGCACATAATTACTGTTATAGTAGACATCACACTTATTTACATATATACGGACATACTTACATATATTGCAACAAGGTAAGATATTTTAATACTAATTAATATAAGATTAGTATTCGTGAACGCATTAGAAGAAGATAACGACGTTGTCGGCGTTAATTGAATAAACTTGCGTTGTTATATAGGACATAGAGTAGAGGCCATCGAGAGTCGAAATCGATGAATTACTTTCTTTTGTCGCTCTGGTAACAAGATAACACGTGGCTATTAAGTATTGCCACTCAATATGAAATGTCTTGCTAAATTGTGTACTACGGAATATGGGGAACAGAGTATTGTAACATAAGGCCTAAAACTTTCTTCCCAAAAAAGAGAATTACTGATGAAGAACTTTCGAAATATTAATAATTGTATGTTTCTTTAATTTAAGAAACATTATAATTAACAGTACAGACAAATAGAAAGTGTTAAGATTTTCTACTCTCCACGAACTTTATAAGACATCTAATTCGTCTTTTTTTTTTAGTTTCACGCTGTATCCCGCACATGGCACGGCACGGCGGTGGGCAGAGGGAAAATACGGAACCTAGTATTAAGACACTCCGTTCCGTTCCCCACTTTCCGTCTAATTGGAAGCATTGCGTGTTGAGTGGCGGAACTCAGCGCCGTGATTTGCCGTCACCAGAGCGAGGAAATGAAAACGTTAAATTGAAAATATTAAATATTTCATTACCTCGTGTGAGGATCGAACCCACAACCTGTCGTGTACAGTCACACTTGTACCGCTGCGCCACGACAGGCCTCTTAATTTAAAATCTTTATATAAATGAGATTTAGTTACATTTTGTTTCGCTTTTTCTTGGTTAAGTATAGTTTCCCTGTATCTAGGCAAGACAAAAGCCACCGCATGTACAGACTCTGAGACTGCAACATTCTTAGATAGCGTTAAAGTATACATTTTATCTAATAGGAGTAAATTATAAGCTTAAAAAAAAATGGAGCAATTTAAATCCTGCTAAAATATTTACTAATTCTGTTTTTAGCTTCACACTGTATCCCACACATAGCAGGGTAGGCAAAGAGAACTAGGGAACCCAGTGTTGAGACACTCCGTTCCACTTCCGTTCCCCACTTTCTGCCGAATTTTGAGCATTGCGTGTTGAGTGGCGGAACTCAACTCTTTTCTCTCACAAAGAAATTAAAACATTAAATATTTAAATTGAAAATATTAAGGATTATATTATTTGAGGAAATTAAATATTTAATATTTTCATGTCTCTTCCGATAACGCAGGTAAGTAAAGAAAGTTGAGCTTCGCCACTCAGCACGCAATGGCACAAATGCAGCGAAAAGCGGAGAACAAAGTGTTTCAACTGGAACGGAGTGGCTTTACATTAGGTTCCCAAGTTCCCTCTACCTACCAAACCGGTAAGTGCGGGATACAGCGTGAAGCAAAAAAAGTGATCATTCGGCTTATAACTTAATATTTTGCATATAGAACAGGATCTTGCTTGTATTTTCTATTTGTTTTGCAGGTTTGGACGCTCAGTTGTCTCTTGAAAGTTGGAAGGAATGGTCATCCCATAGATGTTGAGTTGAATTGAGACCACTCACTCACATTATGCTGAAGTACTATAGACGTGAAGGCTTTTTTAGACTGGAAGTTCGAGTATTTTGTAGGTTTTATATAAGAATATGAGAATTGGTAATAAAAAGGCCTTTTTTTTTCACTTTTTATAAAGCAGGCATCTTCTTGTTGAGGTCATTTAAAATTAAATAAAATTTACAATAAAATAAAATCAGATTATCTTTTTATTAACTATCTTGGGGCTAAGTGGCAATCAAGTATTATTATTAGTTTAATACGAAAACGTCACGTCACGTCGAAATACATTGCGGAATAAGTACTATTGTAGATACGTATTCTTAGACCCATAATTGATTTATTTAGTTTTTGGAGGCGATAACTAGCCGTCACAAGTTTGCATTTGTTTCTCGTCCATATCGAACGTCTGTCAATTGTAAATATCTATATGTATCTATTAAATATTAAAAGGCTGAATTTGTTTGGTTGTAAGCGTTAATCTCAGGAACTTGTGGTTAAAAAAGAATATTTCTGTGTTTGATAGTTATCAATGTAACGAAGAAAGCTAAGCTTTATTAAATTACGCTAATTGTTTCCATATAACTCACTCACTGCACTGTAGTTAAAGTTAGTTCAGGCTTACAACATTTAATTCAGGGAGAAGAGCCACCGTGAGGTGTTAAGCCCTTTAAAGGTTTTCTCTCAAAAAAAAAGATTACATCTCAGAAAAATCTATTAACTATATGAATATTCCAACGTCACCTGTAAATGGTCGTGCTGAGCTCGGTCAGACAGCGCCAGTAGTTGACCTTCGTTCACTCGGACTCCCCGTTGGATTTTAGGACTCAGCATGATTTTCCTAGAAAAAAAATGGCTTGTATATTTTCTTTAAGCACGTTTTCAATATAATAATATGAATAAAAAGTGGGGCACGGAAGTGGAACGGAGTGTCTTAACACTATGTTCTCTCCTCCTACCATGCCATGTGCGGGATACAGTGTGAAGCTGAGAAGAGTAGAGTAATATGAATATGATGATAAGATTATTAATTTTCTATGGTAACACTATCCCCACATAATAAAGGAAGTAGGTAAGCAAAAAGCACTAGACAACCTAACTGTTGAAACTTTCATCCTGATTATCAAACGTACTATGGATGCCTTAGTAATTATCTTTGGAAGCACTTCGTGTTGAGTGGGAGAAGTCAACTCCATGCCTCCTTACCAAAAGCTAGGAAATAAATATATTAAAATTTCATTTTCTCAAGAAGGAATCGAACCTTTATACTGTTGCGTATACGCTGGCTAAGAATCAGAAAAATAATTTAATATGAAAAAGCTATATATATGTACAGGCCGTACACATATATAGCATATATGAAAAAAGGATATATTTATACGGCCTGTATATATTCTACTACTCAGCTTCACACTGTATCCCGCACATGGCAGGGTGGGCAGAGGGAACCCCGAAATCTAGAGTTTAGACAATCCGTTCCGTTCCCTACTTTCTGCCGATATTAAGGCCTTAAGACACTCCGTTTCACTTCCGTTCCCCACTTTCCGCCGAATGCGTTTTGAGGCATAGTGTGATTAGTGGCGGAACTCAACGCCGCATTTTGCCTACCTGTCTGTACCAGAGCGAAGAAATGAAAACATTAAATATTTAAATTAAAAATATTAAATATTTCATTTCCTCGAGTGGAGGTCGAACCCACAACCCATCGGTTACAGTCACACGTTTGTGCCGCTGCGCTACGACATGTTTATAGCTTTTTCATATTATTATTTTTTTTTTATTTAACCACAAATGTTACCTTCCCTAGAGTTTATAGAGCCAAAGGTTTTAGTACAACAATAAAATACAATATTCAGTATCCAGACAGAGTACAACAGACTACGAAAGTAACGTAGACGTTATAATGAATAAAATATTGTTTCTATTTACTTCGTGCAATTTTCGCAATATTCTTTTCAGTATGGCTTAGTGGTCAGGGCGCTTGAACGCATCTAAAGAGGCACAGGTTCAAATCCTGCTACGTAGAAAGTTTTATAGTATTCGTCTCTAATAATTGTTTTATTGAGGCATGTCGTGGCTCAGCGGCACAAGAGTGTGACTGTAACCGACAGGTTCTGGGTTCGATCCCCAGTCGAGGAAATGAAATATTTAATATTTTCAATTTAAATATTTAATGTTTCATTTCTTCGCTCTGGTAATAAGGCAAAGCGCAGCGTTGAATTCCGCCACTCAACATGCAATGCCTTAAATTCGGAGGAAAGTGGGGAACGGAAGTGGAACGGAGTGTCTTTACACTAGGTTCCCGAGTTCCCTCTGCCTACCCTGCCTAGTGCGGGATACAGCGTGAAGCTATAATTGTTTTATACGTTACTAGTCCTATTACCTATTATCTCAATTGTGTTTTAGAGAATCTCGAGGAAATGAAATCTTTATTTTCGTTTCATCGCTCTGATAACAAGGCAAAGCGCGGCGTTGAGTTTCGTCACTAAAAATTGAAGAACGGAACACAGTGTCTTACCTCTAGGCTAAAAATGGTAGGCAAAGGAAACTTGGGAATATAGTGTTTAGACACTCCGTTCCGTTCCCTACTCTCTGCCGATATTAAGGCCTGTCGTGGCGCAGGAGTGTAACTGGAAAAGTGACAGGTTGTGGGTTCGATCCTCACATAGGGATATGATTTTTGGAATTTGAAATTTCTTCATTAAATATTTAATGTTTTTAATTTCTTCGCTCTGGTAGGTTCCCCAAGTTCCTTATGCCTACCCTACCGTGTGCAGGATACAGCGTGAACAAAAAAAAAACTAAATATTGATTTTTGGATATCAATATACTGCGTGTTGCTAAGATACTTATTGGTTAACGATTTAAAAAATTGTATTTAATGTCTAGAGACACAATACAGGTGCGTGTAACTAATGATAATTTATTTGATTTTTTAAACATAAAAGACATCCTCGCTACTATAATTTTCCGTGTAAAGAAAGTCATTGTGAATTAAAATTAAAATTGTAATCGCTTAATGAACTACTTATATATAAACAAATACGTGCATACATGATATGTACGTAACGTACGAACGTAAAATAGGACAGGTTATATGTATAACAAGTCATAGAGGAGAGTATTTAAATACATAATATTATGATTATATGATTATAAATTTCTTTACTTACATAAATATTACTGCAGTGCGTTTGTCTTCAGCCACATAGTGTATTTACTTATCATTTTCACTTTCAACCGTGCAAAATTGATTTACCAAACCAAAACACATTGCTTTATATTACTACGAAGGTAAAACATTAATATTATCGTCAATAGAATGTATATAGTAAATAGACATTAGAAACATTAACAATAGTATAGAAAAAGGGCAACGTTTAAAAACAATTTCAAAGATCAAAATATCTAATCACGAACTTGGATAAAAGCGCCTGTTGATATTTAAATGCAACTAGTAGATTAACAAAGTTGCTATCTCATTTTTATCAGGCTTACATTAAAATTGATAATTTAAAGCGTTTTGTTAGAATATAACCAAGTCAGCCTGTCATAACACGCATAATCATGGTAGGTTTAATGTTTTGATGTGATTGGGAGTGGTTGCCTTGTCGAAGGCAACAGTTCGACTGCCGGGCAAGCACCTGTTAGCTGGATCGACCGTCACGCGCCTGCGTGTCTCCAATGACGTAGGAAATATGTAAGCGAGTATCAAAGAGTTGGACACTCTATTATATGTATTTCATAAAATTAAATTCAACATTTTGTTGGAGAAGAAAATATTTTATATTACAGTGTATTTGCAGTTTAGGCTTTAAATGTCAATCAATTAAATGTATTTAGAAAAGTAGATTAATTGATGATACTTTAACCTTTAATATCGGGCAAAAAACTAAGAACTTAATTTTCATTAAAAATGTCTCAAGTAATATGTTTCAACAAAGTGTTCTAATACGAAAACATAGACTTATAATTTCTGTCATAATTGTCATTTCCATTCATTTCTATTAGTTTTTAACTCTATGGGGATCAACAGAGAGCAGTTTCAATGGCAATAAAGCCAACGCTTCGCGTATCTTTGCTTTACACCCGCTCAACTTCCGAACACCGTATTATGCCTCTAATATATGTACGTAACTATTCATAGTCTCATATTGAGGGATACTTTTACAATGTCGATATTTTTCAATTTTCTAAAGTGCAATCGAAAGCTCTGTTTATTTTATAAACGTGAAATACCCGGTTTGTTTGTTCATTATTTAATAATGTTTGTCGTGATATTTTGTATTTTTATGTCCTGACTCCATAAGTTTGCAATTGTTTATTCAATTTTGTCTTTTTATTATAGAGTATATACTGAGAATATTTATAGCGTGTGATATTTGTAAGATAGAATAATACTAATATATTACAATCGTATACGTAGTAAAATAAAGTTTTGATGTCATTTTAAACCCTTTACTTATCAGCTTCACGCTGCATCCCGCACATGGCAGCGTAGGCAGAGGAAATTAAGAATACGGAGAGCCTAGTATTACACTCCGTTCCGATCCCCACTTTCCGTCAGATTTCACGCATTGTTTGTTGAATAATCCTTTTTTTTTATTCTTTTGCATTATATTAACATATAATATATTAGTTTCAAAAATATATAAAAATTTAAATTATTAAAAAATATATAGACACATAAATAAATATGAACATAAAATCTTTTAATTGTTGGTATGGTTCTTTGATTATGGGGTCCGGAATGCCGCGTGCCAGTTGAGCACATATTACTTCGCCAATCTCTTAAACGTTATATACTAGTAGTAAACAATTAAGTAAACAGTCTAAATGTTATAATGTATTAAAATTAAAACAGTCTTTTACAATATATTTATTATTATATTGAAAAATGAGACGTGTCAAAATCATAATCACCATCTATTGAACAATTTTATTTAGTTACTATTAAATTAGTACAAAATTATGGGTTCAATTATCGAAGTGAGTAACCAAAACACCAAAAATTCTGTAAAGCAAATATCTGTGCCGCCTACCAATGGATCACCACAAAATGTATGGTAAAATTATTTCTATATTTTTTATAAAATAATTTTTACATAATATTCTTAAAAATCGGTACGATGTGCTATGTAACGCTGTTAATTTTCTATTTGATGACTTAAAATTAGACACTAAAAAAATTACGTATCATCTATGTTTATGTAAATGTCAATGTCATGTTTAATGTCAAATTGAAGAAATTTTCGTTGGGAACTTCATTGTCCTAGTCTAAATAAATACATAAACATAGGACACTAATTGCGTTAATAAATCAATTTTAGTTTACTCTTCCTCAATTCATACAGTTAGTACTACAATTCAACATTTGCGCTTGAAGCCTCGTCTCAAACCACCGGCTTTCCGTGATATGTTCTGTTAAACATCCCACCGACGTTATGGCTTCTAGTTCAAAGAATAACTTTATAAGTAGATTGCTCAACGTGAGGCTCGACGAAAACGGCGGGGACGAACAGCCGCCGCAGAACATGTTGCCGTCTAACCAACAATCGAGACAAGGAAGCCATATCGACGAAGAAAACGGTCACGTAAACGAACCAATGCCTTCTTCTTCCGCAATAGAAAATCTACAACCGTCGAATAACACCGGCGGTCGTTTACACAACTGGCAAGCTACAAAGACCACAGTGAAAGAGCGTTTGTCTTTCTTATTTAATAATGAAATTTTGTCAGATGTCCATTTTATTGTGGGTAAAGATGCAAATCAACAAGTGATACCTGCTCATAAGTTCGTGTTGTCAGTTGGAAGTGCGGTGTTCGATGCTATGTTCAATGGGGTTTTAGCGACTAAATCTGAAGAAGTGGAGCTGCCAGATGTGGAACCTGCAGCATTCTTACATTTATTAAAGTTTTTGTATTCAGATGAAGTCAGGATCGGTCCAGAAAGTGTGATGACTACTTTGTACACAGCTAAGAAATATGCAGTGGCTGCGTTAGAAGAGCATTGTGTGGATTTTCTTAAAAGCAATCTTGGTACGGACAATGCATTTTTACTTTTAACCCAAGCAAGGCTTTTTGATGAGCCACAGCTAGCAGCTTTATGTTTGGAAATGATTGATAAGAACACTACAGATGCATTAAACGCTGAGGGCTTCACCGATATAGATCAAGACACCTTAAATGTTGTTTTAGAAAGGTTTGTATTACATATTTCTTATTAATTAAATAACATTGCTTAAAAAGGATATTATGGTGCAGTGACTGTATTGCCAGCATAAATGTGAATTGCAAGTTCAATCCCTACTTAGCGATTCTAGTAGTTGTAGTAGTTGTCCACCACTAAAAAACCTGCCTTACTAAATAATACTTAAAGTTGCATCACTCAACTTCATAACATTAAGTATTTACTATTTTATTTGCCTTATTAAGATGAGTAATCAAAAAGTTATGATGACATAGATAACAATGGTGAAACAAGTAAAAAGAAAACATTTATTTTAATATATTTAAATACATCTATGTATGAATATGTATGACAGGCCTGTCGTGGCGCAGCGGCACAAGCGTGTGACTGTAACCGACAGATTCTGGGTTCAATCCCCAGTCGAGGAAATGGAATATTTGATATTTTCAATTTAAATATTTAGTGTTTCATTTCTTCGCTCTGGTAATAACACGCAATGCCTCAAGTAAGGGGGAAAGTGGGGAACGGAAGTGGAACAGAGTGTCTAAATACTAGGTTCCCGGGTTCCCTCTGCCTACCCTGCCTCGTGTGGGATACAGCATGAAGCTGAAAAAAAAATCTATGTATGAAATTTGTTATTTGTAAGCTATGAATTGTTTGCACTAACATTATTTATATTTTATACATGGTTTTATTAAGGATAAATTGTTAAGTTTTATATTTTGGAAAGACTAGTCTACTCGGTAGGGTAGTCAGAGATAACTTGGGAATCTAGTGTTAAGACACTCAACACAGAATTCAAAGCATTGCATGTTGAGTGACAGAACACAACCGCTATGCTCTGCCTTGTTACTAGAACAAATAAATGAAAACATTCAATTATCAAATTGAAAATGTTAAACATTTCATTTCCTCAATGAGGATTGAACCCATACCCTGTCATATTTATAATAAATTAAATAATATTATTCATTCATATCCAATACAGAGTTTTTTTCTTAATTGGAAACCATATCACTTGATATGGTTTCCACTATTAAACACATAGTCCCTTCAATTTGTGGAAAGTGAGTAAATTGAAGTGAAGTTGAAGTGAGGAAAGTTGGCTAAGCGTGACGTTGAGTTCCGCCAGTCAACACGCAATTCCTCATATGCGGCGGAAAATGCAGAACGAAATGGAGTGTCATAACACTAGGTTCCCAAGTTTCCTCTGTCTACCCTGCCATGTGTGGTTTGCGTGATGCTTCTGAAAATTCAATTCAGTCCTTTCCTTATTTTCCCAAACATTGCCTGTGAAATGGTGAGAGTTTAAACTGTAAAATACAAAATATCCTTTCGTGGCGCAGCGGCAAAAGGGTGTGACTGTAACCGACAGGTTGTGGGTTCGATCCCCACACGAAGAGATTAAAGATTTATTATTTTCAATTTAAATTTTTAATGTTTTGATTTCTTCACTCTGTTACAAGGCAAAACGCGGCGTTGTGTTCCGCCACTCAACACGTAATGCCTCAAATTCGGTGTAAAGTGGGGAACACGTGTGCGTTTCTTAACACTAGGTTCCCAAGTTCCCTCTGTCTACATACGGGATACAGCGTGAAGTTGAGAGAGGAAGTGAGTGAAATACAAAATATGATCATAAAATACTATATTTTTAACATTATTTTCAGGGATACTTTAAGAATTCGCGAAGCGAAAATATTTGCTGCAGTCCTAAGATGGTCGGAAGCCGAATGTATACGTAGGCAGTTGCCGGTGACCCCCAACAACCAGAGAATGGTATTAGGGAGAGCCTTTCACGCAATACGTTTTCCTTTAATGTCGGTAGAAGAATTCGCCATGGGCCCCGCCCAGAGTGGACTACTCGATGATAGAGAAATAGTCCAACTGTTCCTATATTTTACCGTAAATCCTAAACCCAATGTTGGTTTCTTGGATACGCCCAGATGTTGTATGACTGGTAAGGAGTTGACGGTGAACAGGTTCTCCCAGACAGAGTCCCGGTGGGGGTACAGCGGTACGACTGATAGGATCAGGTTCACAGTCGACCAGAGGATCTTTGTGGTGGGATTCGGACTTTATGGATCGTATTTTGGACCGACGGAATATGAGGTCCATTTGCAAGTGAGTGCTGTTTGGTCCATTTTTTAATATGATTTGATGGCAGTTTTACAAATATTTATTTTTCTTTTGTTTTTTTTAACTTGCTTTCTATTATGTATGATGGAGAGATTTTGTTCTAGATTATATAATGTGACCGTTACGAACTGATATAATCTGTGTACATAAAGATTGTTTTGGAAGTGTAATAATTGATATTTTCTTTTTCTCCGCTCTGGTAATGAGGCGAAGAGGGAAGAACGGACTGTCTTAACTCTTCCTGAGCCAACATTAATATGGACGGGATACAGTGTAAAAGTTAAAAATAATAAAATAATAGTGGCACAAGCGTGCGACTATTTAATAGACAGTTATAAGTTAGATTACTAATCGAGAGAATATATTGTTTAGTATTTTTATTTGCTAACTCTAGTAACAAGACAAAGCACGGCGTTAAGCTTCGCTACACAACAGTCTAATGTCTCAAAAAATAAATTTGTATCTATTTTAAAATATATCCTTGTAATTATTTAAACTATTTAATATTATTTTTCTTTTTTCAGATAATCCATCTGGCAACAAAAAAAGTGTGCGGATCCAACACGACGACTTTCTGCTGTGATGGCACCGATGATACATTCCGTGCCATGTTCAAAGAACCTGTGGAAATATTACCGAATACATCATATATAGCGAGTGCTAAACTTAAGGTGTTTGTTTATCTTATACTATAATAGCTTATTTATACCTTGGACTTGCTTTGCACAAGAGTGTGACTGTAACCAAAAGGTTCTGGGTTCGATCCCCAGTCGAGGAAATCAAATATTTAATATTTTCAAATTAGATATTTAATGTTTTCTTTTCTTCGCTCTGGTATAAGGCAAAACGCGCGTTGAGTTCCGTTATTCAACACGTAATGCCTCAAATTCGGCGGAAAGTGGGGAACGGTTCTAACATTAGGTTCCCAAGTCCCCTCAGCAATGTGCGTGTTGTCTTTTTTAATCCTTAATAGATTAAAAGACTTTAAAGGCAATAAAAATAATTTGATAGTCTACAGTTTAACAAAAATATACACATTTTGTAAAATAAATTATCTATTATGACATTTTTTAAAAAAAGTAATTCAATTTTTAAAAGAGGTTTTTTCTTCTGTTTTCCAAAAAAAATCCAAGAATGTCAATGACATAACATTATACAGCTTTATTTATTATTTCAGGGTACAGATTCATATTACGGCACAAGAGGCTTACGGCGTGTGACCGTCGACTGTAATAATGGAGAGAAAGTAGTGTTTCAATTCTCCTACGCGGCGGGAAATAATAACGGGACGTCCGTAGAGGATGGACAAATACCGGCTATTATATTTTATATATAGGAATAATTAATGTTATATGGCAACACTGGCGGGGGTATTTTTTTTTATGTGTGTGTATTGATGGTTGTTTTTTTTTTAATTTTGTTACACTGTTTTGTATATATAGGTTGGTTGAGTGGAAAAATGTGACATATTTTCTAGTTACTTTGAAAAGATGCGCGGGTTCGATTGCCGTATCGTTAAAATTTCAAAGATATCTATATTTTTTTTATTCTAAATATAAAATAGCAATTGAAAAGGGTTAAAAAATATATTAAAAAATGGATTTTATTTAAATTTAATTAACGCCTATAGTAGGTGATAAATTTTTCTTAAAATAATATTTTAAATGAAATCAAAAATAACTTCTTTAATTGTGAATTTAGTTCCAATATTTTACAACGTATCAAATTATAGTATATGAAAAAGTCAAAATTATATGTTGAATGGTTGAAATGCTTCTGCCATGTTGATCCCAAAAAAAATTTTCGTCTAGTGAGATAAAATGTATGTATAAAGTGATCGATTTATAAATATTTAATTTAATTTCTCGACTGACTAAACTTATATATTACTATCGATTTCCTATTCGATGTCACATAATCGATTTTTATGCTGGCTATTTTAAATGTAATAATACTTTTTTAATATTTTAATCTGTGATTTAATAAAAAATAATATTTTTCAAACTATATATGTCTGAAATATAAATAATTTTGAATTTGAATATGTGATGAATTTAATATACTGTCAGAATGAAAATGGCATAACTCAAGAAGTAGAATGTTTTGAAAAGTTCCCTGGGAACAAGGTATCCCCCAATTGTTCCCAATTGGAATTGTTCCCAGTTCCTGGAAATGTTCATTTGCATACAATTAAATATGAATATTATACCTATTTTTTTATTTTAATTTGATCGAAATATACTTTATATTTATTCCATAAATGAGAACCAAGTAAGTCTCTTTTAGAAAAAAGTCCACCATTCTTGACCTGCTAACTTTATTATCTTTATTAATTCTATTTCTAGTGAAATAAATAAGTAGAATATAAAATATAAAAACAATTTGTATTTTATCATTTTCAAATTTAGGTATATTATGATGGTTTTCTATATCTCGCTCATGGCAGAGTAAGCAGAGTCTAGTGTTAAAACATTCTGTTCCCATTAAAACACTTCCGTTCCCTATTTACCACCGAATTTGAAGCAACAATTATATTTGTTGAGTTATAGTAACGTTGAGCGTTGAGTTCCGCCACTCAACACGCAATGCCTCAAATTCGGCGGAAAGTGGGGAACGGAAGTGGAACGGAGTGTCTTAACACTGGGTTCCCGGGTTACCTCTGCCTACCCTGCCTCGTGCGGGATACAGTGTGAAGCTGAAAAAAAAAGTTATTTTAAATGTTTTTTTTCCATTTCTAGCAAAAACTGAAGTACTGACAATTTTGAGATATGCCATTTCTATTTTTCTAAAGCACATCCTTAGCCAATAGGGTAAGGTTAAAAAAAACTACATAAATCTTATACATTAAATAAATATAAATATTTTAAATGAAACACTTTTAACCGGATTAATCGCGTATATTGTTCGTTAAACATGTTTTTTGGAAACCCGACGTTTCGAACACTTTACAGTAGTCCGTGGTCACGGGTCTACCGGTCAATATACACGATTCATCCGGTTAAAAGTGTTTCATTTAAAATGTGTAACAATCGCGAAAATCAAAAATATAATGTTGAAATATTTTGTTTGTATCAATATAATATACCATGTGTCTAACTCTAATGGAAAGAAAAAAAAATATTCATATGTACAGTACAGGATCATAAATTATTTCTCTCTCTCCCTCTCTCTCTCTCTCTCAGAGAGAGAAATAATTTATGATCCTGTAGTATTTATATGGATATTTTTTTTTTATTATAAATTATAGGACTTCATTAAAGAACAAAATGTTTTTTTTTTATCTTTAATATTGTATAAATAACTTTGTTGTTTATGGAAATAGTTTTTCTTTAAAAAGTTTATCTAAAAAAAGTAAGGGCGGTTATTATGAAAGGATTTTTTTAAAAATAAGTATGCGTAATGCACTTTTGACTAAAAAATCATTTACTGTTACATTAATAAGACGGTAACAGGTTCGATTACCACTCGGGATAGTGGTAAATATTTGAAGTTTTAATTTTTTTTTTCGCAAAGGTTCCCTCTGGGTACCCGACTAGGTGTGGGATACATATCTTTCTTTAACTTGTATAATTTTAATATATTTTCAAGTTAATAATGTTAGACAATATACTTTATAATAATATTTTTTTTATGTTTCTCTTGATATTGTTTAATTTCTTCCAAAATGTATTTTTATTATAATATTTAAAAGTAGCGTTTTTCAAACGGTATATAAGTATTTGTTTATTTTTGCTGGTAAATGGTCTCTAAAAAGATTTCTTTTAATATTATACATGAGCCCCGTATAAATACTGCAAAACTATGCGTTTGCTTGTATTTTTAATATCTTTTTTTTTTTATTAATTTAGTATTTTATTTAGCTTCACGTTGTGACCTGGTCTTGGCAGGGTATGCGGGGGGAGGTTGGGAACCTAGTATTAAGATATAACGTTCCGTTTTCCATTTCAAGCCAAATTTGAGGCATTGTTATGTTAGGTGACGAACTTTAACTTTTACCAGAGCAAAGAAAGATATGAACTCACTAAGCTTCACGCTGTATCCCGCACATGGCAGGGTAGGCAAAGGGAACTTGGGAACCTAGTGTAAAGACACTCCGTTCCACTTTCGTACCCCACTTTCCGTCGAATTTGAGGCATTGGCTCAACACCGCGCTTGGCCTTGATTCCAGAGCGAAGAAATGAAATCATTGAATATTTCATTTGAAAATATTAAATATTTCATTTTGAGTGGAGATCGAACCTACAATCTGTCGATTTTACAATCGCAAGCTGGGTCTACTGAGCCACGACAGGCCTCAAAATCACATTTTCTAATATAGTTCATTTTTTTTTAGCTTCACGCTGTATCCCGCCCGAGGCAGGGTAGGCAGAGGGAACCCGGGAACCTAGTGTTAAGACACTATATTTTAATATAGTAATAGTTTGTTTTAAATTATTTAACTACAGGTAGTTTTAGAATAAAAATTAAAGCACTTTTTGTATCATATAATATGTACTATAGGGAAAAGTATTTTTGTAACACATAGATGCCTTTCTTGTCGGTGCCAAAATCATTATATCACATTCACATTAGTAAAAATATATTAAATTTTCATAAAAATTAAACATTAAAACGGTTTTCGTAAGTCAAGTATATATTTAATAAATATATTTTATTTTTTAATCAATCCTAATAAGTTACGGTCCACAGATAATGATAACAATTTTTGTTTGATAAATTATTAAGTTATCTGTGACTCGGAAATAAAAAAAAAATACATATACATATTTTCATTAGCTTCTACTTGAGCTGGCTCTTTTCTAGTCAATGACGAATGATTTTTATAATATATATAAAAAAACACGTTTTTTTTTAAATTAATATATTCATTAAATCAGTAATATAATCTGTAGTAAACGTTCCTTTTTATGTTAAAATAATAATAATATTTAAATTAATATAGGAATTGAGCTGTGTATTGTATTCGTATGTATAAATTATAATATTTTTCAATTTTTATATAGAGGAGTTGTTCGTTTAGATGCAATTAAAATAAAAAGTATAGACAGTGTTTTGTTTTATTTTATCTTCATTAACACCTTTTCCCCACGGTTTAGTGGAAACAATTAACATTTGTGGTTGTGGATTCGATTTCAACTCGAAATATTAAATATTTTAATCTGCTCTTTGCTTTACACTGTATCCCGCACATGGTTGGGTAGGCAGAGGGAGTTTTAAGATACTCCGTTTCGTTTCCCTCTTTCTGCCGAATTTTAGACATTTCGTATTGAGTGGCGGAACTCAACGCCGCGCTTTGCCTTGTTACCAGAGAATCTTGAAATTAATGAAAACATTAAATAGTCAATTTGAAAATATTAAATGTTTTATTTCCTCGAGTGGCTATCGAACGCACAACCAGTCGCGTTTACAGTTGCCGCTGCGCCTCAACAGGCCAATATTTTATAATTAATTGATAATAAATATTTAAAATGTTCATTTCCTCACACTGGTAGAGAGGAAAAGCGCGGCGCTGTTGTCTCCCAAACATGAAGTTAAAAGCCTGAAAAATACGCTAGAATCGATCTATATTGGGAAACGGAAATATTTTAATGAACAGAGTGTTTTAGGGTTCCCAGGTTCCCTATAGCAAAATAAACAATGAAAAACGTGTGACTGTGAACACAATATATTACAAATTAGATTCCCACTCAAGATAAAGAAATATTTCACTTTTTTATTTCCTTGTACTGGTAACAAGGCAATGCACGGTGTTGAGTTTCTTTGCTTAACACGCACAACCACGATTAGTCGGTGGAAAGGGGAGAGCGGAGGAACGGAGTGTCTTAACACCAGGATCACTTTGCCTAACCTGTCAATGATTAATTTCAAAAAAATTATATTATTTTCATATAGCTACATCTATGCTGAAAGTCTTTACATATATTAACTAAAGCCATCTACGAGTATTTCAGAAGGAATATATTCAGTTAACTAACTATATTCGTAATAAATCTGTAACTGATGACTGTCTGTATATGAAAGATATGTCCAATTAAATCTTAATAGTGACCAAAAAAACGCACTAATCGCAAAAACGGCTAACCAAATTTAAATATCGTTTTTTTTAGCTTCACGCTGTATCTCGCAAGAGGCAGGGTAGGCAGACGGAACCCGGGAACCTAGTGTAAGACACTCCGTTCCGTTCCACTTCCGTTCCCCATTTTCCGCCGAATTTGAGGCATTGCGTGTTGAGTGGCGGAACTCAACGCCGCGCTTTGCCTTATTACCAGAGCGAAGAAATGAAATATTAAATATTTCAATTAAAAATATTAAATATTTCATTTCTTCGACTGGGGATCGAATCCAGAACCTATTGGTTATAGTCACACGCTTGTACCACTGCGCCACTATTAGGTATATTTTGGCGACCTTCCCTCAACATTCAGTGTTTGTTTTGTGTTTAAATAAAAAAGTCATATTAATTTGAAAGATTTAGTTACAGCCAGGCCTGTCGTGGCGCAGCGGCACAAGAGTGTGACTGTAACCGACAGGTTCTGGGTTCGATCCCCAGTCGAGGAAATGAAATATTTAATATTTTCAATTTAAATATTTAATGTTTCATTTCTTCGCTCTGGTAATAAGGCAAAGCGCGGCGTTGAGTTCCGCCACTCAACACGCAATGCCTCAAATTCGGCGGAAAGTGGGGAACGGAAGTGGAACGGAGTGTCATAACACTAGGTTTCACTTCCGTTCCCTCTGCCTACCCTGCCTAATGCGGGATACAGCGTGAAGCTGAAAAAAAAAAAAAAAAAGAAAAAAAAAAGATTTAGTTACAGGAAATCGTAACATTGTTTTATTTACTAAACTTTAATTTAAAAAGCGTATAATTTTTTTTAACGCTACTATCAAATGCTACTTTCAACATTTTTATACGCTTTTTAAATTTAAGTTTAGTATTTTCTGTCCTAAGTGGGGAGTAACACTTTAAAAAATGATAAAAACATTGTTATTTTTTATTTACCTGAAAATTCAGTTTTCAATTTAATTAACAAAGTAATTGAGATTAGCGCATAAAATCGTGTAATTCAAGCGGGCGAAGCCGCCAGCGAGTCTAGCTAGTTAATAATAATAAGTACAGAGACTTGCTTGAAGTGAAAATTCTAATTCCACAAGTGAGATACGCTTGTAAGGGATTCCGTTTAACATTCGCTAAAACCGAATGAATATTCATAAAGATGTTCCAGACGGTCGTAGAAAGCAATTAATTTTAATACTAGCTTTATTATCTGGATATATCTATAATTTTTTAGTGTTTATTAAAGCGTTTATCATAACTCATTAATTCCTCAAATGACATGTTGAGTGGCGGAGTTTAACTCTGCACTTTATACTTATATGTGTATGTCGTTTTTTTTAAGAAATTACTTAACCTAAATTTAATATTTATTTTTAAAATACTTTTTTATTCTCTGCATATATAATATAGATTATTATGTTTTATTTCTTTATTTTAAGGCGTAGAAATTATTATAAAAACCAATCAAATAATACTTAATGTACCTAATTAACATACAAATATGTAGTCTTCATTATTTATAGTCTTGTGGTAACAGATAAAATGATATATATATATATTTATATATATATATATATATATATATATATATATATATATATATATATATATATATATATATATATATATATATACTATATATATATATATATATATATATATATATATATATATATATATATATATATATATATATATATATATATATATATATATATATATATATATATATATATATATATATATATATATATATATTATATAGTATATATATATATATATATATATATATATATATGTATATATATATATATATATATATATATATATATATATATATATATATATATATATATATATATATATATATATATATATATATTTTAATATCATTGCTATGTTGAAGACAAAGCGCGGTTCAGAATTGCATCACTCAACAAGAAATGCCTCAAATACGGTGGGAAGTGGAAAACGGAACGCAAATTTAAACACTAGGTTCCCAAATTACCTCTGACTGAGCCATGAGCGGGAATAGCGGGATACAGCGTGAAGCAAAAAAAAACATACATGAACAATATTTTTACTATTTTTTAAAGTGTTATTCCACACTTAGGACAGAAAATACTAAACTTATATTTAAAAAGTATATAAAAATTTTGAACGAAGCGGGATTTGATCCCGAGGCGCAAATTTAACTTTTTTATACACTTTTTAAATTTAAGTTTAGTATAAATGAATAATATTTCCAAAGGAACAATAAAAAAAATAAATAAACAATTTCAAAATACTTTATTCCACCCATATAAAGAAACTCCATTCCCCTATAAATATCGTGATAATTTTAATACATCCTCCGTCAACCAATTACATAATTTAACGCAAAAAAAAAAAAAAAAAAAATTAACTAACCCCGCTGTCATACAAACGATATACAGGAGATTAGAACCCACGATTCATATGATAAACACCGAATATTAATTACTGAGCCTTTACGAAGAGCCCATTTCGCTCTGCCAAGTTTCATGTCGCTTCGCCAAGTTCTTGGACACGGGCTTCGTCCTCTCTATCGCCGTGAGAATGTCTGAGAGAGATAGCTTCTCTTTTTTGTTCGCAGAGTCTGTAAAACAAGATATGTTTCAGTTTCACGCTTCACGCTCGTATGCGGGATATGCATAGCCTAATGTTAAGACACTCTGTTCCCATAAAGACACTTCCGTTTCCCACTTCACATTGCTACCAGAGTAGGAGCAGATTTTTTAGGACGGGCGAACGCGTGTAACTGTAAATTTGACAGGTTGTAGGTTGATCCCCATTCGAAAAAATGACATGACATTCCCTTCTTTTGGTAACGAGACTAAGCGCGGCGTTGAGAGAACGGATGGTAACGGACTTAATAGTACCGAAATGTCTTTATGGTAACAAAATGTCTTAATACTAGATTCCCAAATCCCTTTTGTCCACTCTACTATCTACAGTATACAATGTGAACGTAAAAAACAATCTAAATTATCTTCTTCATTAACATCGATTCAACGTTGGTCTTTGTACTTGTTATCACATTAAATCATACTCATTTAAAATTTTAAAACCGGCGTTTTGTAGTGGCTTCGGCCACTGCGTTTTTCATTGGGTAATGCCGGGCCCCGGTGTCCATCCTATTTATATATTGGCAACGCACCTGTAGCTGCTGTGCTACATTGGGCCGTGGACGGCGGTGAACACTTACCATCAGGTCAGGTGACACGTACGCTCGTTTGCCGTGTCCATAAACATCCATAAACGAAGAAAATACTCACTTTTTCCTATATTAGGCAGCATTTTCCGTACACTACCCATTAAGGCCTCTTTACATACAAGTTTCACGTCACTCCCCGAGTACCCCTCAGTCTTGTTCGCCAGTTCCCCGAAATTAACCTTGGGTACCAATTCTATATTCTTTGAACTGAGGAATGTTTCGAAAAGTTCTACCCTAGTTTTGAAATCCGGTAGCGGTATGTATATCCTCTTTTCTAATCTGCGTAACATGGCTGCGTCGATTTCCCTGCAATTTTTAAGCATTGGTGTTTTTTAGCTTCGTCGTATCCCGCACATGGCAGGGTAGGCAGAGGGAACTTGGGAACGTAGTGCCAAGACACTCCGTTCCACTTCCGTTCCCCACTTTCCGCCGAATTTGAAGTATTCAGCGTTGAGTGGCTGGACTAAGCCGCGCTTTGCCTTATTACCAGAGCGAAGAAATGAAAACATTATATATTTAATATCAAAATAAAAAAATATATTTAATATTGATATGAAATTGAAAATCTAGTGTTAATATATATACACTTTCACTTCCGTTCCCCACTTTCCGCCGAATTTGAGGCATTGCGTGTTGAGTGGCGGAAACATTGTGTGTGGAATACAACAAAAAACCAAAAAAAAAATAAACAGTTTTTATTTTCTCGTGCTCGTGTAACAAAACGTCGCTCGATTGGAACGAACCGGGACCATAGTGTCTTTACATTAGGTTCCCTCCAATTAAAACAAAATAAATATATTACATTTGAAAAATTAAACTATGACAATAAAAAAAATGTATTTTTTTTTCCAAAAAATAATACTCAAATAATATAATAAGAAAACGCGTCACTAAAATTAGAGAATACATTTTTACTAAAATTTATATTTTCTATATAAAAAAAAATAGCCCATTTAAATTATAAGCCCGAAAGTTTTCAACAAGGTTGGAAGTTTGTTTAACTTTCACGTAACAATTACTAAATGAATTGCTTGCTTATACATAATAACAACAGTGACACAAATAAATATAGATATATTTTTCGTATAATGGCTGACAAACCAAAAACCGCGAAGAAATAAAATATATAATAATTTTATTTATTAGCTCTAAGGATCAAAGCGCGGAGTTGAGTTCCGCCACACAACACGCAACGCCTCAAATTCACCAAAAAGTTAGAACCAGAGTGTTTTACCACTAGGTTCCCAGGTACCCTATGACTACCACCAAAACTAGTCAGTCAGTCTTACAGTCATGTCACTACTTACCACGGCATATTAGAATTGACAAGCAAAAACACAATCCCATCTCTTTGCGTTATTCCATCTAATTCAATAAGCAACTGTGATTTAAGCCGCCTCGAGGCCTCATGCTCTCCGCCGCGCTCACACGCCAGCGTTTCCACTTCATCTATGAAGATGATCGAGGGCGCGTAGTACGACGCCATTTCAAATAACACCTACAATAGAATAAATCAATATTTAAATAATTTACTAATAGAATAGCTATTCGCGGCGTTGAGTTCCGCCACCACGGAAAGTGTCTCGACGGAAAGGTTGGTTCAGATACAGCGTGAAGCTAAAAAATCTCATGTAAATAACTCTACATAACTAATCCAGCATTGCTGAAATATATGATCCAAAATGTTGTCAAAGAATTTAATTAAAGAGAGAGTAACCAAGTACTAGAAATACAATAAGATAAAACTAAATAATTAATATCAAAGCAGAGACCATCGCGGTACAGTGGCGAAGTTCATCACAAAGAGTCTAGGTTCGATTTCCACTTGGGAATGTTTATATTATAAGCTAGCTTCCCGCATGCTGCTTCGGTCGCTTGAAATAAATATTTAATAATTTTCTAATATCCATTACCTTTGTTTTTTAATAATATTATATTTTTTTAAACAATTTGACACTTATTTTTTTAAATGAAGATTCAAATTGCAGCAAACTAAATAAAATAGTTATTTACAACTATTATTTACGTGACATAATTTTCGAATGCGAAAACTGAAGTGAACATTGAAATTAAAACGGCTAAGCCGTCGTTTAATACTTATATAAAATACGTCTAACAATTGGTTAAGGCATTTCTTAGTTTGTCGTCAAAAAACGTACAGATGACAATAATAAAAAGAAATATGGTTTTATTACGTTATAAAATTCCATTTTTTGCCATAAAAGGTATAATTTTTTTATATTTTTAATTGTAAGTATACAGCTTACAATTAAAAATATAAAAAGTAAATAATGAACAAATACCTTAACAATTTTCTCCGACTCGCCCCTCCACTTGTTGACGACGGTGCCGCACGTGATGTTGAAGAACGTGCAGGCGCTCTCGCCGGCGACGGCGCGCGCCAGCAGCGTCTTGCCGGTGCCGGGCGGCCCGTGGAGCAGCACCCCGCGCCAGGGCTCCAGGACGCCGGTGAACATTTCTGGATATCTGGGTAATTAATGCAAGGTATTACTATTGTGATTTAAGGCCTTTCTTAGCGTAGGGGCACAAGCATGTGACTAGAAATGCGAAAGGTGATAGGTTCGCTCCCCACCTGAAGAAATTATGTTTCAATTTTTTTTTCGCACTGGTAATAAGGCAAAACGCAGCTTTCAGTTCCGCCTCAAGTTCAGCGGTAAGTGGGGTACTACACGTAATATCTTAACATTAGGTTCCCAAGTTCCTTTTGTCTACCCTGCCATGTGCGGGATACAGCGTGAAACGTGAGTAGGTTAATCACTATTAAAGAATGGCTAGAAACTCAACAATTTGCTTTGCCTTGCCAGAAAGATTATAATTTTTTAGTTCCAAAGTCTTTCGCGCACATAATAGAGTTTCCCATTTTGACGCTTCCTTTCCCCATTTCCGCCAAATCCCACGAATCTTTCAAGCCACGACTGGCGTCCAGATAAAAAAGTGAAAAATATATATATTTTTATTAAACATTTTTAACATAAATAAATTATTTTTTTTTTAACAGGTGACATCAAATTTGGCACTATTTTGTAAAAAATTCATTAATTCCCTAATTAGACATATCATTAAAAAACGCACAAGAAGATCCTAAGTCAAGTTTTAATGAATTAAAGCTTTTAAGGCTTTAAAGCCTTAGGAGCATCTTCATTATAATAATTAGAGCCGCATTCATTACTCTTCACTTAAACGTATTTAATGCAAATGAGCTTTCAATGAGACCTTTACTAGAGGTTGTTTCAAAGTAAATTCTCTTACAAAAAGATATAAATCTATAATTATAATAAATCTGTAACTGATCGCTGTCTGTACATGGAAGATTGTATTCTAAAAGTATCTTACAGGAGACGTTCATTAAGGTAACAAGGTCCAATAGTGACTTTTAAAATGTATGTCTGTTTGTCTGTGCGTTTGTACGTGCTAATATCAGCTAACCAGATTTAAATAGTCTTTAATATTATATTTCAATAACTTTCCTTTTACATTTACAGTTTGTTTTGTTTAAAATAAAAATATTACCTTCATTTAAAATATTAAGTATTTTAGTTTTTTAATATTTTATGTATATTTCATAGATATTGTCATGTGTTTAGTACATATTGTCCTAAAAATTAGGATAACAATAGCACAAGAAAGTAATTGAGATAAATAAATAAGATTGTGTAATTCAAGCGGGCGAAGCCGCAGGTGGATCGCTAATATAACTTCCTAAAAAAGTAGGGAAGAAAAATACAAATTCTCTTTAAAATCCTACCGAAATTGAAGCTGTACATTTATCTGTAATTACGGTTCAGAATGAATGGATTACGATTCAAGTGAGGTTTTTTAACATCAAAGACTTGTTCATCGAAGCGATTCTTACGAGTAGGTATGTTTTACGAAAATCGGTTAAGCAGCTGAAGAGACACAAAGTAGTAGTGCTTAGGTCAGGATTTATTTACAATTTTGTTTTCTATTATACTCTACTCAGCTTCACGCTGTATACCACACGTGGCAGGGTAGGCAGAGAGAACTGGGGAACCTAGTGTTAAGACACTTCGTTCCACCTCCGTCTCCCACTCTCCGCTGACTTTGAGGCATTGCGTGTTAAGTGGCGGAATTCAACGCCGCATTTTGCCTTGCACCAAAGCGAAGAAAAGAAAACATTAAATAGTAAATATTAAATATTTCATTTTCTCGAGTGGGGATCGAACCCACAACCTGTCTGTTCCAGTCACACGCTTGTGCCGCTGCGCCACGACAGGCCTTATCATTTTTTATTTTCAATATTTTATTATTTATATATTCCATCACAAATATTTTTTTTATTTATTATTTTTAAACAGCGAGTTGATTTTCCCAACATTAGCGTTTCTCCGCTTTTGATCTTATAATGGGAATTAAGAAGGATAAAAAAATAACAACAAAAAAAAAAACTAAATTACCTTACTGGAAAAACTACAGACTCCATTAATATACTTTTAGCGGTCTCCAGCCCTTTAACATCGTTCCAGGATACTCCTTTAGGATTTATTATATCCTGGTACAACAGTTCCACAATTTGTTTTTTATCCTGAGACATGTTTGACAGAAGACCAGAGAGAGGCTTCCTTTCAGTTGATGGTATACTATCTTCCAAGTTGCTTAAGAGGTTCTCCTATAAAATATTGATTAGGAATATGTATTTTTATGGAAAAATAAAAAAAATATTCTCAGCTTCACGCTGTGTACCACACATGACATGGCAGAGTAGGCAGAGAACTTGGATACTTAGTGTTAAGACACTCCGTTCCACTCCCATCTCCCACTTTCCGCCGAATTTGAGACACTGCGTGTTGAATGGCGGAATTCGAGGCTGCGTTTTGCATTGTATCTGGTACAATGCGAGTAAAAGAAAACATCAAATATTTTAATATAAAATATTACATTGTTCATTTTCACAAGTGGGGACGGTGGAACACACAACCAGTCGGTTACAGTCACACGCTGCCGCTGCGCCACGACAGGCCTTAAATCGAAATGAACGGAGGCTGCTTATGGCGCAGCGGCACAGGTATGGGACTATAAGCTTGGTAGGCTGTGAGTTCGATCCCCAATCGTGAAATTAGGCTATTTTTAATTTCATTAGTGGATAGGCCGTCTTCGGGGACTGCCCGAATTCTGAATAACGATTGATATAACGATCAGTGAAAATTATCCCTATAATTATTAGGCGCTCTTTGCCCATTTTGTATGATTAATTTTATTTTTAGTGCCACATGCTTCAAAACGGGGGTAAGAGAAGGAGGAACCTGGGAACTTAGTGTTAAGTTTGTTACTCCGTCCACATTACAATACTTCCGTTCTCCATTTCCTACCGAATTCTAAAGGTATTGCGTGTTGAGTGGCGGAAGCCAAGATCGCGCTTTGTCTCGTTACCAGAGCGAGAAAATAGATATTAGTATATTATATATTTCAATTCCTCAAGCGGAAATCAAACTCAAATATACTTGACATATAAAATTAAAGATATAATAATATTGATCAGATTTAATCAGTAGTACGACCTTTTTATTACAGTTTTTTAATATCAAAAAAAGTAATTCAAATAAATAAAAAAGTTTAGCACACAGGTAACGCTACTCAAAACTTTCGAAAGCATTACCAACTTTTCGCAAACTTCACTTAGCGATACATTTTTTTAAGGTTAACAGTATAAAAAACTAAATTTAAGCTCAATTTTTCAACTTTTTTGTGTTAAAATATTCAATGAGGCTTATCAGTCTACGGGGGCACAAGTTTGCGATTGTTAGTGTGATGGGTTCTGGGTTCATGTCCCACTCGAGAAAACGAAATATTGAACATTTTCTTTTCTTCGCTCTGGGAACAAGGTTAAAAGCAGCGTTGAGTTCCGCATCTCAACACAAAAATACTCCTTGAACTCTGAGGTATGTTGGTAACGTAAGTGTCTTCATGGGAACTGATTCGTAGTGTTAAGACACTAAGTTCTTAAGTTCTGGTGTGTCATACATATTAGTAGTGTTCTTAGTCTCTTCCATTTAAATATGCGGCGCATAATTGTAAATTAAAGTTAATTATCATTTATTTTAAGACCTGTCTGTGACATTAAAGGTGAAGAGGTTCGATTTCCACTCGTGGAAATAAATAATTTAATATTTTCATTTTCATAGTGAACAGTTAAAGTTTTCATTTCTTCACTAGAAAAACAACGCAAAGCCCTGTGTTGAGTTCCGCCACTCAACACGTAATGCCTCAAATTCGGCGAAAAATAGAGAAAGTAACGGAGAGTCAGCTTCGGTGTCACACGATAGTGCCTCTGCGCCATGACAGGCCTCAGGCTAATGTGTCTCTAACAATAAAAAAAGATCATACCTTCAATAGTTTAGTAACAGTAAAGGTAGCTGGCAAGTCGAGTTCAGGTTCCACCTTCTCCACGATATGTTCAGGCCTGGTCTTTCTTGTTTGCGGCCTTTTTACCGGAAGCTCGTCCACTTTGCGACAGAATAATGGCTGTTTGTTGAAACGTATCAAATAGTAACTGCAGTAATCCTGTTTTAAACATATTTGAACTATTTATTTTATCTTTTAATCTTCACGTTTCCAAAAAAATTTTTTTTTCTCAGCTTCACGTTGTATCCTGTACATGCCAATGTAGGCAGAGGGAAGTCCGAAACTACGTTTTGTTTTCCCACTTTCCGCTGAATTCCAGGTTTTGCGTATTGAGTGGCGGAACCTAACGCCACGCTTTGTATTGTTACCAGAGCGAAGAAATTTGAAAATATTTAATATTTAATTTCATCATTTCTTCGAGTGCGGAAGATCGAACCCACAACCTGTCGCTTACAGTCATTAGCTTGTGCCACTGCGCAACGACAGGCCTCAATTCTTTTTAAAATATTAAATATTTTGTTTTTTCGAGTGGGGGTCGAACCCACAACCGCATACAGTCGCACGCTTGCGCCCTTGCGCCATGCCCGCCGGCCTTGTGATAGACGTACTAATTATAAAGATATAGAAAATTTATCAGATATTTTTTTCTTCAGCTTCACGCTGTCTCCCGCACTATGCAGGGTAGGCAGAGGGAACACGGAAAGTGGAACCTAGTGTTATGACACTCCGTTCCACTTCCGTTCCCCACTTTCCGCCGAATTTGAGGCATTGCGTGTTGAGGGGCGGAACTCAACGCCGCGCTTTGCCTTATTACCAGAGCGAAGAAATAAAACATTAAATATTTAAATTGAAAATATTAAATATTTCATTTCCTCGACTGGGGATCGAACCCAGAACCTGTCAGTTACAGTCACACTCTTGTGCCGCTGCGCCACGACAGGCCCCAAAGATCTATTTTACTGTCACATAATAACATAAATAACGTCGAAACGTTGAGAAGTGCTTTTCTTTTGACGTCATTGAAACATCAGCATTTTAAAGTGTTGCTGTTTTTAGATATATTTTAATAGAATTAAATTAGTATACATAGTTTTTTTTTCACCCATACAACTTTACTGCAATATAATTTGGTACACATTAGGTTCCCAGGTTCCCAAATAGGTTAAATTACCATTGGATTTGATCCCCACTTTAGAGACTGTTTATAATTATTATTGGAGACTGAACGCGGCGTTGTGTTGCGACAACCGTTCAACATGCTATGCCCAGTTTAGAACCGATTATTTAACTCTGTGTCACATATGCTATACGACATTTTCTTATGTCTACTTTCTGGTTACTTTTTAGACGGCGAGGGGAAATTAACATGACTGTAAAAACTTTGGAAAACATAATAAAAAATCGATGTAATTCCATTGAATAAAAAAATCAAATTAAAAATTAAATAAAAGTAAAAGCGATGCACCAGAGAAAGGTGTACGTTTGGAAACGATCTTCTGCATCAACGTTTCAGTTTCAAAATAGATATAACGCAATCGTATGTAAAGCCGAGTACACATTATAGTTTAACTAATGATAATTTTTGAGGCCATTTTAATGTTTCGTCACGGTGTTGGACTGAAAAAGTATCGGCTATAGGTTTGAATCCCAGTCGAAATCGTATATCAGCCGCTGTATCCCGCATATATATAGAGGGAAGTTGGGAACCTATTGTTAAGACACTCCGTTCCGTTCCCCACTCTCCGCCTGAAGCACTATGTTTCGTATGGTGGAACTCAACGCTGCATGATGTCTTGTGACCGGAGCGAAGAAATGGAAACAATTTAATGTTTTCATTTTTTCGCTACGACCATTTAATTTGATTCCGGCTTAGAATAGAATCACCCTGGTACTGATGGTGTCGTAAGAGGCGATTAAAGACATTGGACGTTTAGGGATCATTTTCCTTTAAAAATATTGAAGTCTAATTGTAATAATTTGAAATTAATTCATATTATTACACTGATTTATATGAATAAAAAAATACAGATAATCCATGCAAAAGTACATAAATACATAATAACATATCAAAATCAATGTAATAAAAATTCAAAAATGAAAAAAAAAAAAAGTAAACCAAAAATGCGTTATATCAGTTCCTTATAAAGCCGTCAGCGTCCCGGCGTCCGCTTGTCTCGACCCTCCGTGGCTCCCGTCCAAGTCGAATGCATAGTGTATTTCAACGATTGTAAACTCAAGGTTTCATGTTTAGCCATAAATGTGATATAAACATCCTTTTATTATTACTTAATTTATTAGATGTCTGTCGTGGCGCAACGGCACAAACGTGTGACTGTAACCGATGGGTTGTGGGTTCGATCCGCACTCGAGGAAATGATATATTTGATATTTTCAATTTAAATATTTAATGATTTCATTTCTTCGCTCTGGGCTGGCTCTTTACAAGGTAAAATGCGGCGTTGAGTTCCGCTACTCAACACGCTATGCCTCAAAATTCGGCGGATAGTGGGGAACGGAAGTGGAACGGAGTGTTTTACCACTAGGTTCCCAAGTTCCCTCTGCTTACCCTGCCATGTGCGGGATACAGCGTGAAGCTGAGTAATTTATTAGATGAAAACAAAAATGCGAACATTTCTCAACTCCGGTTGAATACCGTGTAGCATTATTTTAAATTACATATTTAGTACAAAAGTATGAAGAATTTTTTAAGCAAGAACCTTCTTTCTTTTGATATAACGTATAAATTTTCCATTTTCCTAAATGTAGGATTCATTATAAAAATTAGAATTATCTATTTTTTCGATAAAAAAAATTACAAAACGGTAATAAACATTTCTTCTAGGCCTCTGACTAAATCCGAGAGGTATATTTTTTCACCAGTTCGGTTAACAAACGGTAGAATTAAGTTTCACCGCAATTTTCATTCCGACAACGAAAAAATTTATGACGTGTGAACGTATAAATTAACAAGTAAAAAGCTCAAGGCTGGAAAGAATTATTATTAAATTAGTTAATGAAATATTATTTTTAGCGAACATAAGAAAGTAGACAGAGGGAACCTGGGAACCTATTCTTAGAAATATAATTTCTTCTTCTTTGGGTGCCTCTTCAATCCTGAAGGTTGGCCGCTAGCTTCCCAAACTCTGCTCTGTCCAATGCTAGACGAAATAATTGTTCTACGGATTTGATTCCGGTCCACTCCCTGATGTTATTCAACCATGATTTTTTCCGTCGTCCGGCATGCCTTTTGCCGTCCACTTTACCCATCATGATAAGCTAAAGCAATCCGTATCTATCGTGCCTCAGAACATGGCCTAAGTATTCTATTTTGCGCTTTTTGATGGTTTGCATCATTTTACGGGGCATGTTGATACGCTGGAGCACAGTTTCGTTACGGATCTTCTGCGTCCAACTAATGCGAAGCATGCGACGGTAGCACCTCATCTCGAACGCTCTTATTCGTCTTATGGTGTCTACTTTTAAGGTCCACGCTTCACACCCGTATAACACAATAGGCCAGATGTAGCATAAGAGAATTTTAGTTTGGAGCTTTATGTGTAAACGTCGACAGCAAAAGACTTTTTTCATTTTGTTAAATGATACACGAGCTATTTCTATTCGTGTCCTAATTTCTTGGCCAGAATCACATATATCGTTTAGCCAAGCACCGAGATATTTGTACTGTCGAACTCCCTCAAGATTTGTACCAGCTACAGTTATTGTTGGATTCAGATCTGGATTTCTGGAAATCACCATAAATTTGGTCTTGCTGATGTTTATCGACAATCCTGCTCTTTCACTACTCTGGTGAACACTATCTACAATTGTCTGCAAGTCCACCTGAGAAGATGCGATGAGTACAGTGTCGTCTGCGTAGCGTAAATTGTTGATAACCTTTCCGTTGATTTTTACACCAACTTCAAGGTTTGCTAGAGCTTTTGACATCACAGTCTCTGAGTAAACGTTGAAAAGCAACGGAGATAAGACGCAGCCCTGTCGGACCCCACGACGGATTACAATTTCATCGGTCTCCTCGTTGTCAACCCTCACTGTAGCTGTTTGGTTCTTGTACAAGTTACGGATGATTCTTATATCCTTACCATCAAGACCGATGTCGTCTAAGATGTTAATAAGACGCTGATGTCTGACACGGTCAAAAGCTTTTTCATAGTCGATAAAGCATATAAAAACATCTCTTTGCATATCTCTACATTTTTGTACAAGTACATTAAGAGCAAACAAGGCTTCTCGAGTACCTACGCCTGAACGAAAACCAAACTGGCTCTCTCCCAATTGTTCGTCACACTTTGGTCTTATGCGGTTTTGGATGATATTTAAAAATACTTTTAATACATGACTCATGAGACTAATCATACGGTACTCTCCACATGTTTTGGCATTCCGCTTTTTCGGGATAGTTATAAACGTAGATTTGAGCCAGTCTTGGGGTATGTCGCCAGTATTAACCAGAGCGAAGAAAGTAAAAATAATAAATATTTAATATCATAGAGTGGAAACCGAGTCCACACTAGTGCCTTGACGCCACAACTGATCGCAACTTCCTTTTATTTAATTTACTTCCCACTTCAAATATTATTGTTATCAACCAAAAGATTTAACCGAACCATACAAAAATAGCTCGTGACTAATAACATTAAAGTTAGTGTTACGTTCCGCTCCAAACTATTTAAATGAAAACTGTCCCAAACTTTAAGATTTATTTTCAACTGGAAAACTAAATGTAATAAAAAAGCGAGAGGAAAAACATGCAAATTACTAATAGGAAAAAGGCA
The DNA here is from genome assembly GCA_019049475.1 of Eueides isabella. NCBI lineage: Eukaryota > Metazoa > Arthropoda > Insecta > Lepidoptera > Nymphalidae > Eueides > Eueides isabella. The sequence continues at coordinate 13,068,836 of CM032401.1, forward strand.
AACGTAGTTTATATATGTATTATGTACATGATAAGCGAAGTGGACTATTTTCGTTTACTGGTTTTGCCGTGTGATTTCAGCATTTTTTTTTATGGAATGACACGGAAAAGGAACGTACGGGTCACCTAATTCAAATCAGCAATTGCAACACGCACGGGCAGCACTCGACCAGATTACCACCCCAGGCACTGAAAACTGGCGTTAAGTAGGGGCTTTGGCTACGACATTTCGCATTGCATAATACCGGGCTCCGGTGCCCAAAGTCCACCTTAAGGGCCGGCAATGCACCTGTAGCGCCTTTGGTGTTATACGGATATTGGATCAGGTGACCCGTACACGTTTGTCTTGTCTTTTTGGCGTTTTCGCATCATTATCCATAAAAGACTGAACTGGATAGAATCCAACACGCAATTCTTAAAAATTAGGTAGCAAAATAAGCCACTATTAACCAAGTGTTATATAATCAAGTGAAATGCATTAAAGCAATAAAAAAACTTGTGAAATTCACAACAAAAAGATAACTCAGTAAGAAATAATTGCATCAAGACCTATATTGCAGTAGAAAAAATTTGGAACGTTGTCAGCTCAGGCATTAAATCATTCATCGCTTTCATTGCGACGCTCGCTACGATCGCGTTTCGACTAAACTTCCTATGTAGAGAAGAAAAGATTACTGAAAATTTACGGTATTAGCTGAATACGGTATTAGTATCATTTTTTAACCTTAATTTCGCAGTATGTCGTGGCACAGTGTTACCATAGTGCGGCTGTAAACGCGACGGGTATTGCGATTGATTTCCGCTCGAGGACATGAAATATTTAATACTAGCAACCCACCCGCGACTTCGGCCGCTTGAATTACACTAATTTATTTACTAATACGAACTATTTTTTATCAGCACTTTTAAGACAATATCTGTACTTGAAAAATAATTTATTTTAATTAAATAAAAAATTGTGTAACATCATAATTTAAATTGATGTAAATCTATTGTTTTTAATTGATTTAAATAAAATTAACACTAAACACTAAATATTTAGGTTTATTCATAAACGTCAAATAATATATTTTTTTAAATATATCTTTTATGTACAGGCAATGATCAGTTACTGATACGAGTAAATTATAAAATTATAGTTTTTGATTTGACTTTAACTCAGGGAAATGAAAATGGAGAATGGAACACTCCATTCTCCACTCTCTTCACTTCAGCCGCTTTGAGGTCTGTCGTGGTGCAAGGGAACAAGCGCGTGACTGTCAACTTGACAGACTGTGTATTTGATCCCAAATCGAGAAGATGAGATGCTCAACAACACGTAATGCCTTTAATTCAACGGAATAAGAAAACAGAACGGAGTAGGACAGATGTGCCTACGCTGCCATATGCGAGACACGACGCTGTGAAGTTGAAAATGTGAATTTCAAAAAACTCTTAAAACAGCTGTTTAATAATACGTATATAATATAAATAATTATGTGTATAAATAAGATTTCAACTTTGAAGAACCAACGAAGATATTACAAAAAAAAATATTGCTTCCAATTCGAGAGCGAAATAGGCAATTTGACATGAAGCTCATTATGTACAGACGCTACGCGAGCGTATAACGTGGCGACCTTTTTAGGGAGTGCATTGTGTTACTTCCGCCTGCAATACGGGTCACTGGATATGTCACTGTATTATACTTGTATGTGTTAAAAATCTTTTCCTATAAAATATTTGGTCCTTCATAAGATTCATTACCCAAATGGTAACTCAGAACTCTATTACTTAATAATAATATATGTAACATTTATATGACTTAATGATCAATAAAAAATTAGAGAAAACCTAAAATTAAAAACTTCATACAATCTCTCTAACACACTCAAACACACAAGCATACATAATAACACACGCCATATATAAATATTATATATATTACTCACTCACTCAGCTTCATGCTGTATCCCGCACATGGCAAGGTAGGCAGAGGGAACTTGGGAACCTAGTGTTAAGACAATCCGGTCCTCTTCCGTTACCCACTTTTCTTTTAATATTTCATTTTCTCGAGTGGGGATAGAACCCACAACCTGTCAATTACAGTCACATGCGTTTGCCGCTTCGCCACGACATGTTTCATACATATTGATTCACTAAATAAAACACTTTTAACCGGATAAATCGCGTGTATTGATTGGTAAATATTTTTGGAAATCCGATTCATCCGGTTAAAAGTGTTTCATTTAAAATGTGTAACAATCGTAATAACAAGGACACTACTATTACTAAATTCTCTTTATACATTTTCTAAGCATGTCTATTACTTCTCTCTCTAATTATTTTTTCCTCGATAGTTTCACTGTAATTATTATAACCTTTAAGAAATAAAGTCTGCCACTTTGTCACTTAAAGGTTACATCATCTAAATACTAAACTTAAATTTAAAAAGCGTATAAAATTCGTATAAAAATTTTGAACGAAGCAGAAGAAAAAAAAAATACGATTTTTATACGCTTTTAAAATTTAAGTTTAGTATTTTCTGTCCTAAGTGTGGAATAACACTTTAAAACATAGTAAAAACATATAAACAAAATTTTATACATATACTACAATAAGTAAGATAACAAGTATGCGGGGAATACTATCCTACCGACATACCGTTAAACTAGTTACGGTGAGGTATCAATTGTTTTATTTTAACCCAAATAAAATATAATATTGCCGTAATATACTCGTAAGTCATTATCATATTTGGTTAAGGTTTACGAATAATATGTTTTTATTTATCGTGCTTGCAGCTCTCATGATAATAACGTTTGGTGATATTGACATGTTTACTATAAATTTAAATAAGTTCAAATCACTTGTCATGGAAGCTGTTTCTGAATGATTTTCTTCTGTTTTATTTTGATTTCTTTTTGATTAACTGTACATCTAGCTATTTTTTTTTGTACTATTTTATGCGAAGACTTCATTGGTTAATTGAATGTAAATTTGGTTTTTATTTGAAGTACTTGTAAAACTGTATGTCTTCCTTAATAAATAAATAAATAAATATAAATTAATAACAATTAAGACTACGTCCATCTGTTTGTCCTTCTCTCACTAGGCACGTATCTCATGAACCGTGATAGGTAGGTAGCTGAAACTTTTTCCACATTATATATTTCTATTACCGTTATAATAATCAATACAAAAACCAGGATAAAATAACTAGTTAAGGGGGTTCCCACCAGATGTGATTATTATAGATAATGGAACCTTTCGTGAGTTTTTCTTCCACTTGGTCCGTTTTTTTAATACTTACATTCTAGTACGCACATAGTATGTATCTAGTAAATAATCTTACTATAATCTTACTACTTAAAATAATATATATAAGCATAAAAACAGACTGATAACACCTAAAAAAATAACAGAAAACGGAGTGTCTAACAATTCATTCAACGGAAGTGCGATTAAAAAAGTTGTTTTTTGAATGGCCCATTTCCCATTGGCCTCTAATGCGCTTTCTACTCGCCATCTCTGTAAATAGGTCAGTAATTTTATGATGGTATACTCGATTAGCTTGCTTTGATTTCGCCCGCTTATAGTTATTGTTATATTTTTGTTTTTGCAGCGAATTTTTAATAATTAATTACGTAAATTGTAGCCTAAACGTTATTTTAATTTAATAACTATATTATGAGGCCTATCGTGGCGCAGGGGTGCAGCGTGTGATTATAAACGATAGGTTGTCAATTCGACCCCACTCGGATAATGTTTTTTTTTTCTCAGCTTCACGCTGTATCCCCTAAATGGGAGGGCAGAGGGAACTTGGGAACCTAGTGTTAAGACACCTTTTGACTATATGTTGAGTAGCGCAACTCACGCCTCCTTACCAGAGCGAAGAAATGAAATCATTTAATATTTAATTTAAAAATATTAATTATTTCAGCGGCACAAGAGTGTGACTGTAAACGACAGATTCTGGGTTCGATCTCCAATCGAGGAAATTAAATATTTAATTTAAATATTTAATGTTTCATTTCTTTGCTCTGGTAATAAGGCAAAAGCGCGGCGTTGAGTTCCGCCACTCAACACGCAATGCCTCAAATTCGGCGGAAAGTGAGGAACGGAAGTGGAACGGAGTGTCTTAATACTAGGTTCCCGAGTTCCCTCTGCCTACCCTGCCTCGTGCGGGATGCAGCGTGAAGCTGAGAAAAAAAAAACATTTTCCGAGTGGGGTCGAACTGACAACCTATCGTTTATAATCACACGCTGCACCCCTGCGCCACGATAGGCCTCGTAATATAGTTATTACATTAAAATAACGTTTAGGCTACAATTTATGTAAATAATAAGTCAAAATTCGCTGCAAAAACAAAAATATAACAATAACTATAAGCGGGCGAAATCAAAGCAAGCTAATCGAGTATACCATCATAAAATTACTGACCTATTTACAGAGATGGCGAGTAGAAAGCGCATTAGAGGCCAATGGGAAATGCGCCATTCAAAAACAACTTTTTTAATCGCACTTCCGTTGAATGAATTGTTAGACATTCCGTTTCCTGTTGATTTTTTAGGTGTTATCAGTCTGTTTTTATGCTTATATATATTATTTTAAGTAGTAAGATTATAGTAAGATTATTTACTAGATACATACTATGTGTGTACTAGAACGTAAGTATAAAAAAACGAACCAAGTGGAAGAAAAACTCACGATAGGTTCCATTATGTATAATAATCACATCTGGTGGGAACCCCCTTAACTAGTTATTTTATCCTGGTTTTTGTATTGATTATTATAACGGTAATAGAAATATATAATGTGGAAAAAGTTTCAGCTATCTACCTATCACGGTTCATGAGATACGTGCCTAGTGAGAGAAGGACAAACAGATGGACGTAGTCTTAATTGTTATTAATTTAAATTTATTTATTTATTTATTAAGGAAGACATACAGTTTTACAAGTACTTCAAATAAAAACCAAATTTACATTCAATTAACCAACGAAGTCTTCACATAAAATAGTACAAAAAAAAATAGCTAGATGTACAGTTAATCAAAAAGAAATCAAATAAAACAGAAGAAAATCATTCAGAAACAGCTTCCATGACAAGTGATTTGAACTTATTTAAATTTATAGTAAACATGTCAATATAACCAAACGCATTATCATGAGAGCTGCAAGCACGATAAATAAAAACATATTATTCTTGTAAACCTTAACCAAATATGATAAGGACTTATGAGTATATATATATATATATATATATATATATATATATATATATATATATATATATATATATATATATATATATATATATATATATATATATATATATATATATATATATATATATATATATATATGTATATATATATATATATATATATGAACTTATTATAGCACGTATTATGGACACGTCTTTCTATTTTAGAGTATTTTTGAGATATTGTTAGTGAATGGTGGATGATCAGATCAGGATTCAGAGTTATTGGGTATATAATTATTAATAGTTTCATTGTATCAGGAATTTAACAGGGAAGGTTAAAGTAAGTTTCCATTTTTTTCAAGTCATCTTTTTATATAAGTAGTCCTTACTTGCAATATAATGTCCAAATCTATGTTATCACACAGTTGGAACTCGTTGGTGACGGCCGCCTCTTCCACGAACGTCTCAGCTGTATTGACGTAGCCCTCTTGTTTCAGAAAACCAAGTATAAGATACTTAAGTATACGTTTTCTTGTTCGAAATAGTGCTTCTTTCTGCAACAAAGAAAAAACGAAGGCTTTAATTAAGCTTGTCATATGTTAATATATTCTGTCACGGCGTTAAACACTGAAATTTGATGAATGACTTCAACGGGGAATTCCATTCTATATTGATTTAAGAAATATCTCACGTGGCCACCACCTGGGTGGTATAGGACCCAAGCGCCCCAGGTCATAAATTCGAACCCCACTCGAGGAAATTAAGTACTAAATATTTTAATTTCGTCGTTCTTGTAGCAAGGCAGAGTGCGGCGATGAGTTGCGCCACCCATTAGTGGGGAATGGAACGGAGTGTCTTAACATTAAGTTCCCTAAGTTCCCTCTGCCTAGTTACCCTGCAAATGTGCGGGATACAGCGTGAAGTTAAAAAAACCATTCACTTATTGTATCTATTAAAAAATCACAAATTTGCTTTAGTTGTTATTGTTCAAATGTTATTGAAGGGAGTATTTGTAGTTCAGGTATCATATTGGTTACTGTAGTTGTGGGTTCGTTTCCTATTTAGGTAAAATATTTTTTTATTACCTAATATCCAAAAAAAGAGCAGCGTTAAACTACGCCGCTCAATACAAAATGTCTAAAAATTAGACAAAATTGGATTACCCAACAATGTCTTATGACAGATTAGATAACTACTTAGGTAGTTACGTTAGTTAGGAGGCCCGTCGTGGCGCAGCAGCACGAGCGTGTTGTGGGTTCGATCCCCACTCGAGGAAATGAAATATTGAATATTTTCAATTTAAATATTTCATATTTTCATTTCTTCGCTCTAGTACAAGGCAAAACGCGGCTCCGCCGTGTTGAGTCGCGATTTTCGCCACTCAACACGCACTCCGCCGAATTTGAGCCAATGTGGGGAACGGAAGTGGAACGGAGTGTCTTAACACTAGGTTCCCAAGTTCGCTCTGCCTAACCTGCCATGTGCCGAATAGAGCGTGAAACTGAGTAGAGTAGAGTAGGTTACTGTCAAGATACCCCGTGTTCAACTCCGTAAAATGTATAAATATAAAACTTACTGATTCAAGCTTTCTCAAATGACTCATGGGGCGATTTAACCCCGTCATATTCACTTTATAATTATAATATGAAAATAATAATGATTTTATAAACAATTATAATAAATATAGCAACGTAAGTAAAATACTGCGTGTGACAATTGATGTCGTCGTTACTAAGGGTTGTTTTGGAGTTGCTAGGCTACTAAACGGGGTGACATGCCCGAATATTTAATTGTTTTACCCCGAATGCCCCTACACCATAAAAAAATATAACCCAGCTTCACTCTGTATCCCGTACACGGCGGGGTAGACAGTGGGCACTTGGGAACCTAGTGTTAAGACACTACACTCTGTTCCGTTTCCCACTTTCCGACGAATTTATGAAAATATTAAATATTTTTATTTCCTAGAGAGAGAGAGATGGAACATACAACCTAACGCGTTTGGTCGCAAGCAGAGCGGAGAAATGAAGGTTATTTAGTTATTATTTAATTTAATTTAATATACTATTTAATAAAATTAGGCTCAACGTCGCCTTTTGATTTGTTATCAGCATATTTCATTAATACAAAGTATTTCATTTCCTCGAGCAGGAATAGAACCCGCAACCTATCGCGCACACAGTCGCACGCTTGTGCCTCAGATATGCAGAATTTTATTATATACGTAAAAAATACTGACGAAAAACTATAAAATTACGTTTTCTAAAACAAACGTAACAAAGGAATGTTTATTGATTTCAGTAACTTGTTACTTACGATAAAATAACAGTAAAACATTTTTTACAATACACAAAAAAGCAATGGTTTTTTTATAAGAAACTTTATTAATATACATACTACAGGATTTGTTTCTTTCTGAATGGAATGGTAGGCAGAAGGAACTTGGGAACCTAGTGTTTAGACACTCCGTTACGTTTCTCCACTTTTCGCCGAATATTAGTAATATTGTATAATAGAAGTTAATATATTATTACATATTTATTAATGTAAAGTAATCAATTATGTAAGTAATTTAAAATGAACAACTTTGAGTATTTCAGCTTATCACATTTAAAATTTATTTAATTTGTATTCGTTACAATGTTTTATGTGAACGTAAAGGTCAAGGATATACTGAGCCTTGGAAACTAATTAAAATTTCACTATACAATTATTTTCATTTTAATTTTCTTAACTCTTTGTTAGTTTTTGGGATTAAGACGTCAAATTATTTTAAAAAAAATAGAAAATATGAATTATATAACAAGAAATATATCTTACGTAGAGGGTTAAATTTCTGATGTTGTACTTGTTGTTGTTGTTTTTTTTAGCTTCACGCTGTATCCTGCACGAAGAAGGGTAGGCAGAGGGAACCCGGGAACCTAGTGTTAAGACACTTCGTTCCACTTTGATGTTGAGAAATGAAATATTTGTTATTTCTATTACTTCGCTAACTTCGGTTCTATTACTCTAGTAACAAGGCAAAGCGAGGCGTTGAGAATTCGGCGGAGAGTGGGGAACAAAACGGAGTGTCTTAACACTAGGTTCTCAAGATATCGTTGTCTACCCTTCCATGTGCTGCAACATAACGTGAAGATAAAAAATAAACATATAACTTTTATAGAAATAACAGATATTTTTTTATAATATTTATAAAAGATTTCTGTTGATTACCAACCCAATAGCTATAGATTTATAGTGTATTTTAACATAACATTAAATAAAAATGGGGAAATACAGAATAAATAGTATATAGGTAGAGAGTGACATATTTTTTTTATATTTTTATTGATTAAGATTATAAAAATAATTAAAAAGATATGTTAACGTTTATTTAATATATGTATTTAAAAAAAAAATAAGAAAATGTTTTCACAATTTTTTTTATATACAAAATAAAATATTAATATTGTAGAAGAATATAGAATTACTTATGATATACATAATATAATATGAAAAATATTTTAAAAAGTCCTTACAAAGAAGATTTATTACACCCTCACAAAGCACTTGCCTTCAGATGTCGCATGGCTCTTCGTGATGAATTTGCATAGAGGTCAAGGATAAAAAAAAATCAAATATAAAACGTACATATAAAACGTACATTCTTACAATTTACTAGTGTTGCCGTACCAAAAAAAAAATAATATTGTACAGAAAGAAATTTATAAATAGTTTAAAAAATATAATCTTTTTTTGTCATTTATGACATTGCGATTTGACAACTAATGTCAAAGCTGTTTGTTAGCACTTCCACTTCCAGCTAGACCTGAAAAGCGTAACATTTATTATTACATAATATATAATATTTATTATATAGGACACTTGACTTGGAAACTTGTGATTAGACACTCCGTTCCCACTTTCCACCGATTTTGAGTCATTGATTGACGGAACTCAACACCGCAACATTACATTTAATATAAATTAAAATGTTGAGCCGAAATGAGAATAGATAATTTTCGTAATTAAATAGGCACATGTCAACTTTACCACCTGTGTTTATAAAGTTTCAATGACAATATGCAGTAATAAATTGAATAATAAATAGCATTCGACGTAACATCCGCGTTGCGCATTTCCGCAACAGATCTGCAGTAGTAATGTGCCATCTATTGTTTAGGTTTTTTCTTCAAATACTCAATGAAGACTTAAATTAATAGAGGCCTGCCGTGGCACAGGGGCACAAGCTTGTGACTCTAAACACAACAAGCTATGGGTTCGATTCTAACTTGAAATTAAATATCTAATATTTTTATTCCTTCGGCTTGGTAACAAAGGCAAAGCGCGGCGTTGAGTTACGTAGAGAACGAAATATTTTCAAACTTCCCTCTATCTTTCTACCTTGTTACACGTGGGACGCGTAAAAACAATTTTTTTCTTTATCATTTTAGTATTACAATTGTAAAATTTCTTATTAAACCTTATTATAATATATATCATACTTATTATATATTTCAATTAAATTGAATTACTGCGCGTGCAACTTTTTACTTTAGCCATTTTAAAGCGGCGATACAAAAAGTCAAAGGAGCTTTCATTTGTTATAATCAAGGACGTGATTCTTTGTTAAAGTGGTAGATTTTTATCATGTAATGTTTTGAGATTAGGGATGTTTTTTTTAAATTAGGTTTTTTTAAGAAAAAAGGAATTTAGTGTGAATTAGAGTGTCTTAAATTATTTGTTTGAATGGCGGAACTTAACGCTGCTTTATATACATATAATAAAGTGGAACAATAGAAACAAGGATAGTAAAAACTAAGGCCACAACCACCAAAATTTCAGTCAAACGTGAAATACTGGAAAGTGAAATAATATTCTTTACGTATTTATATTTATAAAATTAATATCGTGCTTAAAGTTGAAAACTGTTCAATTTGTCAATCTGTCACCAGACAGTATTATATGAACAGTAAAATATTAAATATTGAAATTCTAACACTCAGCTTCACGCTGTATCCCGTATACGGCAGGGTAGGCAAAGGGAACTTGGGAACCTAGTTTTAAGACACTCCGTTCCACTTCCGTTCCCCACTTACCTAATTTGAAGGCATTGCGTGTTGAGTGGCGGAACTCGACGCCGCGCTTTGCCTAGTTACCAGAGCGAAGAAATGAAAACATTAAATATTTAATATGAAAATATTAAAAATTTGATTACTTCGAGTGGGGATCGAACCCACAACCAGTCCTTTACAGTCACACGTTTCAGCCGCTGTGCCACCACATGCTTCTATAGATGTATCAGATTTTTAAAAACAATCATTAAATACCCAACAAATTTCTAAACCAGACGTCATTAAAAACCCTACTTTCGAGATATACAACGATATACAACGGAATAAAAACATATACGAGTACAACGGAACCAAATTTACCTAGAATAAAAGATGTACAACGGAACCAAATTTACCATGTCAGTCATTAAACAAAGCCTTCAATGTTATTCTAAGAGCTTTAATCAAAGTTCCTTATTGAGCTGCTTCAAACTTTTCACATACTGTAACACACAGTATGGCGTGACTTTGTAACATAAAATGTGTACTGTACTTGTACGTAAACATAATGTATCTGAAACAATCATAAATACAGTGTGAATAATACTTCCATACGAAAACATATAAACTAGTAAATTGTTCGCTCTTTGTATCATAAAAAAGAAAAATAGTGAGAGTAGAAATGTATATTGATATTCTATAATATACATTAAAATATATCGTTGCGCAACGGCACTAGCGTGTGACTGTAAACAAACGGGTGTGGGTTCGATTTCCACTCGACAAAATGAAGTATTTAATATTTTCAAATTAATTTTTTAATTCATTTCTTCGCTCTGGTAACAAGGCAAAGCGCGGATTTGAGTTTCGCCACCCAATAAGCAATGCCTCAAAGTTAGCGGAAAGTGAGGAAATGGAACGAAGTGTCGTAACACTAGGTTCCCAAGTTCCCTCTGCCTACCCTGCTTTGTGCGGAACACAGCTTGAAGCTACATTGAAATATGTTTACTTAGAAGAACCTTTTTTTCTATTTTTAAAATGACAATAATTTATGCCTGAAAGAATTGCTCTTACAGTTGTCGCTGTTAAAGACACATGCTGTACCCGGTGATTTTTAGCACCCCTTGCTCTGCCGTTACCATAGCCGCTACCGTAGCTGGACTAGGGGCCGTTTCTGTATGCGGCTATCCATGAGGGGTCTGCCGTAATCGCCACGCTTGGCAGGCGGGTTGGCGATCGCAGTAAGATTTCAAAACAAAGCCAAGGTTTCATAAAAATGCTGCTGCCCATCTTCTGCTGGCTATGCTCCCTTAGTCGCCTTTTACGACACCCACGGATTGAGATGGGGTGGTGCTATTCTAGGCCGGCATCCACATACTGTACCGTTTTTTATTTTATTTCCTCTAATTTTACAAGATAAATGACGAAAATATTGTGATAATAAAATAATCTACTTATTCAGATACATTTTTGTTAAAGTAAGAGCTTTGATCTCAAAGCTCTTACTTTAAATAATCACTATACAATGTGAGATTATAACAATATTCTTTCTCCTCTCAAAACCCATAGTTAAAGCGGCTGCAGTAAACAATTAGAGATTAAATCAAATTAAAGTTTTATTATAAAAATCAAGTTAAATATAAAAATATAAAAATGTGAAAATATAAAATCATAAAGTTTATATAAGAAGTTTCATAATGAAGTTTCTGAACTTCATTAACTCTAACTATACTAACTTATTACTAGTTCTATTAATTCTTAGTTTCTTAAAAGTTGAAATGATTATCTTTATTTTATTTTAAGCTGAAAATACCTGGCATGGTATATATATATATATATATATATATATATATATATATATATATATATATATATATATATATATATATATATATATATATATATATATATATATATATATATTATATATATATATATATATATATATATATATATATATATATATATATATATATATATATATATATATATATATATATATATATATATATATATATATATATATATATATATATATATATATATAGATATATATATATATATATATATATATATATATATATATATATATATATATATATATATATATAATATATATATATATATATATATATATATATATAGATATATATATATATTATATATATATATATATATATATATATATATATATATATATGTATATATATATATATATATATATATATATATATATATATATATATATATATATATATATATATATATATATATATATATATATATATATATATATATATATATATATATATATATATATATACATATATACATATATATATATATATATATATATATATATATATATATATATATATACATATATATATATATATATATATATATATATATATATATATATATATATATATCTATATATATATATATATATATATATATATATATATGTATATGTATATATATATATATATGTATATGTATATACATATATCTATTCCTATCATACTCAAGCGATACCAGAGCATGTTATTAGTATTACAATATTCTACAAAGGAACTCGGTTTCAATTTATTGGTGAAATAATAGTACCTAATTTAGAATTCATTAAACTCCTGACATTTTGCATCGATCAAAGGCTTCATTATTAATTTATCGTATTCCGTTCTGAGCGAAATAACTTAACTTTGCAATTCTATGAAAACGATCATTTTTGTAAAAAAATAGGCACCTTATTTTAATATATTTAATATAAATATTACATTTAACAGAGTGAAACACTTTTAACCGGATTAATCGTGTATATTGAGTGGTAAACATTTTGGAAACCCGACGTCTTGAACACTTATAGGGTAGACAGTCTACCCGTGACCACGAACTACTGTAAAGTGTTCGAAACGTCGGGTTTCCAAAAATGTTTACCATTCAATATACGCGATTAATCCGTTTAAAAGTGTTTCATTTAAAATGTATAACAATCGCGAAAATCAAAGACATTATTACATTTAACAGAGGTTGGAGAGGCCTTTGTATTATAGAGGAACACGCGCGACAGTCGTGGGTTCGACTCCTATTCGGGGGAATGAAATTTAAAATTAGTGTTTCTTCTCTCTGGTAAGTGCACGGCGTTGAGTTGCTCCGCTTAGTACACAATGAATAAGAAATTGTGTTAAAGTGGGAAAAGGAGTATGTTAATTAAAACACAATGCCTATACTCTCTTTCTTCCTCTAGGTTCCTAAGTTCCCTTAACTAACCCTCTTAAATTCGGGAGCCAAACGTGAAACTAAGGTAAAGAACAAGGATTAGGTATGCATGTTTGGGTAATACAATAGATAATTTAAAAGAAAATATTCTTTATTTCACTTTTTCAACGTATATATTTTTTTCTTTTTCTAATTACTTATTAATCTTTTAATATAATTTTCTATAGAAGAAGGCGCAATTAGCCGCAATTTTCAAATTACCATGACGAACTACCTGCTTTGCAGTGTCTGTTAAAGGTAAATTTGAATTTTACAATAAAAAAATAATTATAAATATTCAAATATAAGGGAATAAAATCACGATTTTAAGCTCCATTAATTAATTCACAATGTCTCGAACACTAGGCAGTAGTGACCAAAAAGCCGCTTTATGAGAGAAACGGTGTCATATGAAAAAAAAACAAACAAGCACTTTAAACAAGTACCTTTCATGGTTCAGAGGCGATAGGTAGTGAGTTCGATCCACACTCGAAGAAATGAAATATTTATTAATTTTATTACTTCAATTCCGTGAAAAGACGAAACGCGGCGATGAGTTCCGCAATTCTAACACTAGGTACACTAGGTACCCTAGGTACCCAAGTTCCCTCTGAATGCTCTACCATGTGTACAGCGAAATGCTGAAAAAAGAAAATAAATAGGACTTATTTTAAATTTTATAAAAAGCGCTTATTTGAAATCTCCCCATTCATTCGGAATTGGTCGCGCCGTGGTTTATAATTACCTTACCTATAACTACTTCACCGCTCGTCGACTCCGTTTTAAAATTTTCTAAAGCCAAAGCGTTGTAGAATTTTTTTTCATTGAATTGAATTTTAAATATTCAAATTTTTAGTATCGTTCAGAAAATGTATTTGAAAATGTTTTTTTTTAGTTAAGTTTAAAATGACACAAAGCAATAGATCTGTATTGAGAGCATTATTTAAAATTGCTTATTTCTGAGACAATTTCCGCTATCGGAATTATCTATAGATAGACCACTTTATTATTATTTAAAAAAAAGCTCCTATACTATAATTTGTACGCTATGTATTTTATTTAATTTTATTATGTTCGCGTCATATAGAAGGGTACAAAAAGGAACATGGGGAACTTAATGTTAAGACACTTCGTTCCCATTCAAATACCTCCCTCCTTCGCATTTCGCTGAATTTTGTAGGCATTACAAACTCAACGCCGCCGCCGCAACGTTAAGTTTCTCAATCAATATACTATGTAAAAAATATTGCATCTGAAATAATAATAATATATATTTTATTTTCATATAAAAACAAATACGTTTTTCAACGAATTCTATTCATACATTACAAGTGTATTATAGCCTGCAGTGGTGCAGGAGGCACAAACGAGTGGCTGTAAACAGGTTCTGGGTTCGATTCCCGCACGAGGAAATGAACAAAAAATAGATACGTGGCACTCCATTATTGTGCGGTTTCGTAGAAATTCGCTTCCACACGCCACACATCCGAGGAATGGCCTATCTCTGGTAGTATTTCCATGTTGATATGACAATGGGCAGCTTCAAAAAGTACCTCTGCCTCCGTCATAAAGGCCAGCAACGCACCTGTAGCTCCTTTGGTGTTAAGACAAGGTAAAAGAGCGCCACCCACGGCCACATTTTCCATACAAAAAAAATATTATCATAATTTTTCGCTCGGCCCCCTACCCTGCCATTTGCGGGTTACAGCGTGAAGCTGAGCTATTGATGGAAATGTATTTTTTTTCTGATCAATATATATTATAATCCTATTATTTATTCCGATAATAGCTCAATTTGTGTGTGGCATACAAATCAGATTCATGAAATACACGGACAGAATCGCCATCGTAGCACTTTCTGTTGAAATAGTAAATATAAAATCTATATTGTATATTGTATTTTCTAAGCATAACTTTATTTTTTGAATATTTTTTCTTTTATTTTTTCTGGACACATTCCTGTAAATAAGTCTAAGTTCTTGTTGGGTCTTTCTAATACAGAAAAATGTCGGAATTGTAATGATAGCATAGAAGATATTTATCATGTGTTGTTAGAATGTGTACGCAATGAAGCCCAACGCCCTTATTGGCTAAAATCCTATAATGTTGGTATTTACAGCAGTATCCTTGCAGAACCATTGACTAGTAAGGCTCTTGCTCTGGCTAAATTAACGAATTAATGTGTATCTAGATCACACAATGTTATGGCTAAAACTCCCACACAAATTGAAGAAGAAAAAAAAACTTTATTTTTTTATTTTTGCCCCACGCGGCGCTAGTGTATACTTTAAGTTATCCTCAGTCATCTCTACTGGTCAATAAAAACACATTGTTAAACTTTCATCTCGTTCATTATTATTCTTTAACACTTTCGAGAACAACCTTCACAGAAATATTTTTTTAATTTAACATCAAAATCAGCTGTTAATATTTTATGTAAAAATATATCGTTTTATATACACATTTTTTAAATTATATCTCCAAACCCAGTCACAGTGGTACAATGTCAATATTAATTTGGTATAAGTACGTAGTAAAACGGCTCTAGAATTAAGGAACTGCGATAACATGTGCTCTCTTATCGTTAGATATTGCAATAAATAAAACGATATATAAATATATATTAAACATTCTAACTAATGTAAATCAAGAGGTCACGTCTTACGATATTACTATAGATATATTAAAATAAATATATTTTATCAAATTAATTATCTAAAATATAAATGCACAAATTTTTTAATTTCGGCTGAAAAATATTATTTAGTTAGGAATGAATATATTTCAATTTAAGTAAGGGTAGACAGACGGAACTTGGACACCTAGAGTTAAGATGCTCTGATCAGTTGCCAACTTTGGAGTTTTCGATCTCTTAGAATTTGAGGCATTTTGGTTAAGTGGCGGAACATAACGCCGCGCTTTGTTATGTTATTAGAGCTATTAAATGAAAATTTAAATATTTCATCAGAAAATGTTAAATATTTACTTTTCGAGTGGGGATCGAACCCACAATCTATCGTTTACAGTCATACACTTGTGCCCCTGCGCCAAAACAGGGCTCTTCGCCTGCGGGTCTGTTCATATTCCATACAGTTGTTAAATATCTATTTATGTATAATGAAGATAAAGTAGTACCAAGTAATACAAAAACTACTGATCCAATATAAAATTTCATCTTTAACAAGCTCGTATTTTTTAGCAAAACAATCATCCTTTTTGCCGTGTGATTCCGACTTAGAATAGGATCACCCTGGTACTGATGGTGTCGTAAGAGGCGACTAAAGTGCGTGTGGTAGAGTCACGTTGCCAGTAATGGTAACACGCATGGGCAGACTCGACCGGATTATTACCACCCCCGGCATTTAAGACCGGCGTTAAGCAGTGGCTTTGGTCACTGCGTTTCGCATTAGGTAATGCCGGGCCCTTCCATCTTAAAGGACGGCAATGCTCCTGTAGCTCCTCTGGAGTTACACGGGGCCGTGGGCGACGGTGATCACTTACCAGGTGACCCGTACGCTCGTTTGCCGTCTTTTCCATAAAAAAAAACTAAGAAATATAATTACTAATATTTAGTAATTTGTTACGTTAGATATTACTGCGCTGCAAATGTACACGAACGTGATTTCTATATATTAAATAAATAATCGTACAGTTCAAGCCATCATAAAGGTCGGTAGTCATAATATTAGTGCATAACATATTCTGTTATCTTTCACCTAATGATTATTTATCATTTCCACATTAATTACTCGTATGTATATATTTATGAATGAAAGAATTTAATAAATTATACTAAGCAGCTTCATTTTTTTCCCTTGAATTAGAGTAAGAAGATTGAATGTAGAGTTAAGGTATTCCGTTCCTTACTTTCCGCCGAATTTCGAGACATTTCGTGGCGGAGTTAAACGCCGCATTTTTATCTTGTTACCAGAGCGAAAAAAATAAAATACATTATCTCTACTGGGCTTCCAAATAGTGATTTGGAAGCGTCGTTATTACAACAATACGCTAGGCACCACTGGGTCATGACATTAATTTTATAAATATTTCCTCTATTTACTGCCTCAACAGCATATTTGGAGTTGTATCAACAAAGCTTATGTCACTTTAGTGTTCTATTAACAAAAACTCACCTTCACCCTGTATCCCGTAACTGCAGGGTAGACAGAGGAAACTAGTGTTAGGACACTGTTCCCGTTAGGACACTTCCGTTCCCCAATTTCCGGTTAATATGAATGATATTGAGCGGCGGAACTCAACACCGCTGTATTTATTTGAATATTTTCAAATAAATATAGCGGTGTACCACTTAATAAGTTTGGAAAAACAGTTACCAATTTTCGATAATTAGGAATAGGATGTAAGCCACGTGTGACCGCAATGGTGTCTGGTTGATGAAAATAATTGGTTTTTACTATTTTTGTTTGCGATCACGTAATAAATTGTATTTAAATATATCTAAGTAGAGATGATGGAAATACAAAATTAAATTTAGTTTGAAGCCTGTCGTGGCTCAGCGTTAGTGGGATAGGTTGTGGGTTCGATCCCTTTCGAAGAAATGAAATACTTTATATTTTCAATTTAAATATTTAATATTTTTCTTTGTTCGCTCTGGTATCAAGGCAAAACGCGGCGTGGAGTTCCGCCACTCAACACGCAATACCTCAAATTCGGCGGAAAGTGGGGAACGGAAGTGGAACGGAGTGTCTTAACAATGGGTTCCCAAGTTCCCTCTGCCTACACTGCCATGTGCGGGATACAACGTGAAGCCGAGTGAGTGAGTAAATTCAGTTTAATATTCTCAGATATCCTACAGGCATTTCCTGTAGCGCAGAACAAAAGCGTCTGACTGATTACATCGATGTTTTCGAGTTCAATTCCCATATCGCCATGAAAACAAGCAAAATTCCACGTTTTGTTTCGTCACTCAACACATAACACCTTGAAAGTTGATCAGAAAGTTCGAAACGGAGTGACTTAACTCTAGGTAGAGCTTAGCCTGTTATTTACATAATACATTCTGCATAAATATAGAAGGTAATAAATAGGCTGTGTAGCTAAAAAAAATTACGTCTATATCTAGATCTGGGCCTAGGTGTGAACGATGTGCGATCATCTCGTCTGTACAATCACCTACAAATTGACGCGATAACGCGCTTCGGAGTCGGCGGTTCTCCACTTCCCGTTAACTGCGAGCTAATAAAGATGATTGACTTTGCTATTTACCATAGACAATATGTTTTATTTTAAAAATAAAGACTTTTTTCTATCTATTTATTTATATTGTCTATTCATTTATATGTTTGACATTAGTTTCTTTACAAATATAAAAAAGCAGCTCAGTATTTTCTTGCACTGAAAGCAGTTATGTTGAGTGTCAAGACACCCCGTTTGCCACTTTTTGCACAATTTTCAATACAACATATATTATTTTTTTTTTGTTATTTTCTTTATGGTCAATTCCCATTATATATAACGACTATATAAATCTCATATTCTCAATTGTTTTAAAATACAAAAATATTATAGAAAAGTAGAAAAGTTATAAACGATTGAAACATTTGAATGTGGCTCTCATTTTCTCTTTGAAGCTAATCTATTTTTAGTATGAGACTCTAACATTAGTGATTGACGTCACTTTACAGTAGAGCTGCTTCTATTTAGAATAATTTTCAAGCGTTTGTTTCATCATAAACGTTTCGCCTGCTTCAACTATGTAATATTTACTAAAAGGAAATAAGAAAACCCACAAAATCCATCGATCGTACAGGAAATCCGGATTACTATTTCAATGTGCTATCAGCCACAAATTTTAAAAATGTCTGTTTGTTTATGTTTTGGTATCGTGTAAATATCAATAATTTAATATCAATACACAATTGAAAAAGCTGATATTTAAAATCTCGATATACGCTTTAATTCTATTTAAAACTTACATTTATATTTGAATTTAATTCAAAAACTGAATGAAAGGTAAAGAAAAGAAACTATTAGTGGCATTATTCTTTTATTGATTTTTTTTTTAAATGTTATTTTTATTATTCACCTTTCATTTTTGCCGTGTGATTCCGACTTAGAATAGGATCACCCTGGTACTGATGGTGTCGTAAGAGGCGATTAAAGTGCGTGTGGTAGAGTCACGTTGCCAGTAATGGCAACAGGCATGGGCAGACTCGACCGGGTTATTACCACCCCCAGCATTTAAGACCGGCGTTAAGTAGTGGCTTTGGCCACTGCGTTTCGCATTAGGTAATGCCGGGCCCCGGTGCCCTTTCCACCTTAAAGGACGGCAACGCTCCTGTAGCTCCTCTGGAGTTACTCGAGGCCGTGGGCGACGGTGATCACTTACCACCGGATGACCCTTACGCTCGTTTGCCGTCTTTTCCATAAAAAAAAACCTTTCATAAATTATAAAACAAATTATTACGATACCAAAAAATGGAATTTTATTATTCATTTGGTAATTTTAAATGATATGTAATTTTAAATGTATGTTACCTATTTTTTCTTCTTTATTTTTACGAAGTGCAATTTTTAATCCCCCATTGTCGGAGTATATTAGACTACTGAGTTGCAACAAGTATTTTCACAAAAATAGAGCCATTTTATATATAATTTCAAGGATTTATTTCTTCATTTCTTTCTATTGGTGTCTTCAAATAAATATAATTGCATCTCAAGTCGACAGCTATGGACAACTTACCTACATAGTGTAAGCGCAGTGCCGCATTCGGGGACGAGGGGTTACTCAGTCTAACCGCGGCGACCGAGGCAGCATGTCTCGCGCGCTAGTGCTCGCGTTACTCGCCGCGCTCGCCGGTGAGTACCACTTTATTTACTTAACCAATTTTAATCAAATTTTCATCAAATAATCACAAATAAATTACCTTTCGAACAAAACAATAATTATTAAAATTGATCGCGTGTTTTCGGAGTAATCATGTGTTGAAAATTTCTATGTTTTGACAGTTCAAAATATATCACCTATTAATCTATCAAGTGACAGATGATAAATAACTTTTTAATTTGCGCGCCAAAACTGACAGATTGATGTTTTAATTGATCGTCGTTAATTTGCGGCCAGTGACATTGTTTTAGGTTGCGCGGTTGTTTTTCTTTTAAACGAAAATTAGGGCAAGTTGTGTGACAAAGGGGTGAAACGTGAATGTTTTATCACTTTTTATAAAAGCCTATTCATTACTTTGTGCCGTAAAAAGAGATTAAAAAATATATACCACAATTTTACTAAAGTTATTGAAACGTTAAAAAAAAAGAAATAAAAAAAAAAATTATTTAAAAAATTATATATAGTGAAAGTATTTAAAAAAAAACGTGAACTATAGATAATAAAACGGATGACACCTCTCAAGTAGATAGCCACCGATGCGGGTTAACATATTCACCGCAGTGGGAGGGCTGGAACAACAATAAAAGTGACCTAAAACAATGCGTTGTATCTACTCTGAACCTGCTTAGGCTTTTAAATATGCATCCTTTGACAAGAAAGAAAAAACGATTAACTAAATGTGTTTTTATTATTTTATGCTATTTAATATTTATATGAACAAGTTATAAATAAATGTCTAACATAAGTAAAAAAAAATGTACCACTAACATTAGCTCCTAGATACTAATCATTAATTGAGATAACAAATCATTTCCATTACAGTAATTAAATACTAGAAACTTTTAAATTATTTATCAATAATTAATGGAAACCAAATCTTATTGTTTAAGGTTTAATATTAAACTTCAAGATTTTCAAAAAGCTTCTACAAAATAAAATACATCGCCTCTATTTCCAGCTATCTTTCTCTACTTTGTCCCAAGTATAAAATACCATAAAGCAAAGTACCATAACGCTCCTATATATACTTAATTATAAAAAACACATAAAAAAAAATCGTTACAATCGTACGTAAGTAGTTAAGTCATTACAAACGAAACGCTAAAATATCTTAATAGAAGCTCTCAATTAAAAAAACTCATCGAGGGAATTCCGTGTGAATGAAGTATTTAAAAGAAAACGAACACTGACTTTGACAAGACACCCCTAAGAGAAAATAACATAAACAAAGACCATTTTGACTCACATTTTTGATTAAAAAAAGTTCACGCCTGAGTGCTTTAGTCATTGTCTCGGAGAGAGTAGAGTAGTGTTTTTAAAAGAAAAAGATGGTAATTAAAATTCCGACCAAGTACGAGTCGGATTTAAGCACGACGGATTCCGTACCATTTTTCATTACGTTGTAGAAACGAGCAAACATCTCAAGTCTTATATGGGAGACGCCTTTATTATTTTATTTTAGTTTTTAGTATTTATATTGCAAAAATATTTCCGCTTGTGAATATATCGACTGTTTCACTACTGTGGTCATGAGATATACAACCTGGTGATAGATGAACAAACAAACAGTAGAATGGGGAACGGAATTATAATAATGGGTAATGGGGTCCCGTTTTACCCTTTGGTACGGAACTGCGAAAAGAATAATATTTAAAATTCTTCTATAGGATAAGAAAATATTGCAATATTGTTAGTTATATCGAATTGCAAAACTATTAAAAAATACCCTTAATTTGACGTTTCGTTTGACATAATACACAATACATGAATTTTGCTGCCAAAATCGATGATATTTATAATTTTTTTATTGTCGTTTGTTTTTAGTGATTCATTTTGTACGTGTATATATATATATATATATATATATATATATATATATATATATATATATATATATATATTCCGTTTTGTTGAGTATACAAAAGTAACTTCTGTATGCTCAACGAAATAAAGCGGAGTGTCTTATCATTAGGTTCCCAAGTTTCCTCCGATTACCTGTGCCCTGCTTTGTGCGGAATTCAGTGTGAAACTCAACAGGAAAAAGCAGATTTCTACACATATCAGGCTATTCTTTGAAATTTATGGTCACATTAATATAAAGAAAATACTTCGATATAAATCAAATTTACAACATACTTGTTAACATTAATATATTACGTTATAATCTATCAGTTATTTTTTACTTTTTAATATGTAACACCCTAGGTGCTACATATTATAAAGTAAAAAAAACTGATATATTTTAATTTCTGTTCATCATTTTTTGGTTAGAAATTATATGTACATAGGGCGCCTAGACTTAAGACACTCCGTTAACCACTTTCCGCTCAATTTTCAAAATATTACGTGTTGAGCAGCGGAACTCAACGCCGCGTTTTACAGTATCATCAAAGTGTCGAAATAAACATAGTTCATTGTCGCAAATGGGAATCGAACACAGAACTGTTCTTTTTCAGTCAATCTGTGCCACGATGGTCTTTAATTAAGTTAAAACAAATACTTTGCATATTTAGCTTTGAAATCCTAAATATTCTTGTGAAATTGGGTATTGATAAGGTACAAAAAGCCATTGATCTCAACAGTAGATAATTAATTAAACAAAATAAAAAAAATCTGTAAATTTTAAATAACAGCGTGATGTCGTCGTTGTGAGGCAAAGCGCGGCGTTTAGTTCCGCCACTCATCATGCAACGCCTCCATAATTCGTCAGAAAGTGAGGAACGGAGTGTCTTAATATTAAGTTCCCAGGTTCCCTCGGTTTACCCCGCTGTATGCGGAATAAGACGTGAAGCCAAAAAAAAAAACAAAATAAGCGTTACATCTAATTGATCCGTCTATAGAAAGACAAAGGTCTTTCAATAAACATTCTCTGGAATAGCAGTTCCACTCAAGTGAATTTTATTTACCTTTTCACAAAGTGTGAAAGTAATTGTTTTGGTCCAACCAAAAAAATGTTGGAGACAATCATAAATCCTAACTAAAATTTTAAAATATCTTTGTAATAAACTGAGAGTTTTCTCGTAAAGTTTCAGTACTTTCAGTACGACGCTCACCGCAGCGTCGTTGAGAGCCGCTTTGTTAACGTGACAACGGAGTAAGCCATACTGTGTTACACTGTACATATTGTAAGGTGTGCTTTAGAAAACTGTCAAATATTCTTGTTTGAAAAACGGAACAATGATCTTAGCTGGGAAATTACGTTGGTAATATAGGGTTTCGTAAGTTGGTCTTTTTTTTTATGGAAAAGACAAAGCTACAGGTGCGTTGTCGGCCTTTGAGGTGGAGGTAGACGCGCTTTTTGAAGGTACCCATGTCATATCGACCTCGAAATACTGCCGCGGGTTGGCGGTTCCCACAGATTTATTATAAGTATTATTAGATTATAGATTAAGAGGGTCTAAATGGGCCCTACTTAGCTAAATCCTAATTTTAGAAATAGCATCTGTGACAGTCGTTACTTTAGAACGACCAAAAGGCCATTTAAAGTAACAATTGCGCCTCGGAGATTAGAAGACAATCACGCCTCCCAAACTTACCATTACTGATTCGTTGTAAACTTAAAACAACTATAAAGAAATTGAGAAGTACAGCCTCGAGCAAAAAAATAAGGAGTCCATTTATAACTTCTATTTTAATTTAAACTTTAGGCAATAAATATAAAAAAATAACTGTTATATTGTACCAACCCTGGCGCAGAGGCACAAGCGTGTGACTGTAAGCGGCAGGTTGTGGGTTCGATCCCTACACGAGGAAATGTAATATTTAATATTTTCAAATTAAATATTTAATGTTTTCATTTTTTCGCTCTGGTAACAAGGCAAAGTATTTAGATCCGCCACTCATCTGGGATTGCTACAAATTTGACGATAAGTGGGAGAAAGAACATAATTCTTAACACTAGGTTCCCAAGTTCCCTCTGCCCACCCTGCCATGTGCAGGTTAACGGAAAAAAACTGTTATATACATGTTTATTTTACGCGTCCTTCCATTCAACACAGTACTTTTCCTGATATTCTCTGGAACGAAATATTTTATATTTTCAATTTCTCACTCTGTTAACAATGCAAAAGCGGAGCGTTGACATACGGTACTCAACACGCGATGTAGAAAGAAATAGAGTGTTTTAACACTTACGTCAATATATGTTAATTTTATTTACATATATGTAGTTTTTAACATTTAGATTAAGTCAAGTGGCAAGTTAAAAAATAAAATTGAACTCTTTTAAGAACCTAAGTAAATATGGAAAATGTTACATAAGTCTACTTTTAACTAATATTAAACAAAAATTAAAAGAAATTGATTTTGTAACAGAAAAAAATTATTAAAAAAAAGCACTACGTTCTTAACTTCCCTCTACTTACCCAACTATGCGGGACTCAGCGTGTGACCAGTCTAAAAAAATAATATTCCTACTTGCGATCGTTTTAAAACATTCAATTGGGACTAGTAATATTTATATTCACTAGGTACTTCAATGCCCACGTACCGTCGGCAGCCAAGTTTACTGAATTCTATATGAATAATAGATAATATGATACCTGCCAATTGGAACGATTTCAACATGTCATGGAAAATGTGCTTAAAACGTTTTTCTAATTTAAAAGGTGAAGTTGATGGAATTGACTGAAAACAACGACTGTTGGTACGAATTTCGCTTGATTGAATATTTGTTAATATATAAACAGGTAGTTTTTCACCGCGAGAAGTAGGGAATGGAGTGTCTTAATATTAGGTTCATAGTTTCCTTCTGCCTATCCTGTTAAGTTCGGTGTAGTATTCTTTTTGCAGCATCTGCTTAAATAAATAGAAAATCAAGCGTAACGTTTACAAACGCCACGGTTGATTTTAATTTTATTCGCTTTACTTTACGTAGCTCGGCGTTGAGTTCCACCACTTAATGTCTCGAAAATTCATTCAATTCAAGTTTCCCATGCCTACATTCCTATTACCTTTTCAATACAAAAGTAATATAAATTAATAAAATCAGTATATTCCACAAAAATATCCCACAAAACAATCGAAAAGACCAAAAAAAAAGGCCACTTGCATTACTTCAACAGAAACTTGCAGTCTAGAACAAAGTAATCACTTAGTAAGCGTGGCTGCCTTCTTACGATCTAGAACATGGTGAGTCGAGCGGCGAGCTTACGCGACCTCTATGCATAATGGACGGCCTGTACCGAATCGAAACTTCTTAAACAAGTAGAAAATATTTGCTTCCTTTAAACGGAGTATAACTGACTTTATGTTTAAGGCCTGTAGTGGCTCAGGTGTACAATGGTGTCACTGTAAACGTGACAGGTTGTGGGTTCGATATGCACTTAAGAAAATTAAATATTGATTTTTTCAATTTCTCCGCTGCAGTAATAAGACATAAGGGCGTGAGTTCCGCCAATAAGCACGAAATGTCTGTAATTTTACAGAATAGGCGGACCGGAAGTGTCTTTATGGGAGTTTCTTGAAATTGGGTTCCCAAATTCTGCCTGCCAGTCGTTTTGTGGGCGGAATTCAGCGTAAATAAATATATTATACATTTTTTTAAAAAATATCAGTGTAATCTTTTACATTGAGGCCTGTCGTGGCGCAGCGGCACAAGAGTGTGACTGTAACCGACAGGTTCTGGGTTCGATCCCCAGTCGATGAAATGAAATATTTAATATTTTCAATTTAAATATTTTAAGTTTAATTTCTTCGCTCTGGTATAGCTCATATAGCCTTCCTCGATAACTGGGCTATCTAATACTATAAGAATTTTCTACATCGGACCAGTAGTCCCTGAGATCAGCGCGTTCAAGCGAACAAACAAACAAACAAACTCTTCAGCTTTATAATATTAGCATAGATTGTAAATTAGACTATTATTTATTTGTTTTTATTTGTAAGGGCGTATCAAAGGGCGTGTTTTACTATTATATATATATATATATATATATATATATATATATATATATATATATATATATATATATATATATATATATATATATATATATATATTTTCATTACATAGACAACTTGGGAACCTTCTATGACACGCCGTCCGATATACCACTTTCCGCCGAATTTGAGGCATTGCGTGTTGAGAGATGGAATTCAACCCTACGCTTTGTCTTTCCATGAAGTGAAATAATTTAATTATAAAATATTTAATTTGAAAATATTATATATTTCACTTCGAGTGGGGATCGAATCCACAACCTGCCTCGTTTCAAGATACGATATATTTTATATGACAATTTATATATTTACTAGTATTTTTTGAAGGCATTTCATTTTGGATAGCACGTCAACGCGCTTTGGACAAACAAGCTCGATGTTTGCATTCCAGTTTACACTTCGTTGAATTTCAATATATATTTCTTATTTTTGTTATTTGTTCTCTATTGATTTTCATTTTTTAATATCATACTTCTGTCTAACTTATGTTAAATCTAGTATATAGTTATTTTGCTAATAGTCTCGAAATGAAAACACAATGTAGGTTCGTGCGTAGAAAAAATATTAACAAAAAAATACGCTAAACATTTAGAAAAGTACAATTTACTCGAACGTATCTGTTCAAAGTTGAACACAAAGCCCCTCAGAAATCAGCACCTCTAGATACGCCCATGCCTGTATATTGAGAAGGAGCAACGAAAAATAATCCCAATTCTTCTTTAATAAACTATTTCCACAACTTCTAGGATGTTGTAGAAAAACTAAACGAAAGTAAAGACCTCTCTAAGTGCTCTAAGAAAAACTACTTTGTAGTTATTAATTGAATTTAAATTAACATCCACGCATATTGGATTACGAGAACATGCGCTGTAAGCAGATTATTTTGTCATAAGGTCATATGCAATATTTATATATTTTTAATAATTAAAATATAATTAGTGCAACTTCTTTCATTTCGTTCAATAATAAAAAAAACCATTATCATTTTATATTTCCACAGTTTGTTTTATTATTCCTATTTTTGTAGTACAAACCGACTTTCCACAGAACTCTTACGACATAACTTGATATGGAGCCGTCCATTAATCACGTGAGGTTTCTATAGCATTTTTAAACCCCCCTCTTTCCTTGGCGAAACTAACCCTATACCCTGTCGCCTTTATAGCTGCACGCTGGCGCCACTGCACCACAAAGGCCTCTATAGATTGTCTGAAATAGTTGATTAAATAGTTCTAATCTTTATTAATTAAATATGTTTATACTATACTACCTTTTACTTGTGTCTTTGTTCGCGTGGCAACCTACTATGTAAGAAAAATCGTGAAACTAATAAAGAAACGTTGCGTTCTTTAGGAGATGAAGAAAATTTGAATAATAAATTTGCAATATCGCTACTTTAATATCCTCCCAATCTTAAATTCCATACAATATTTAATTAATTTAAACGTATCTTAATATAAATACAAATTTTACCATAATGGAGTAATCACAATAAATCATTGTTGTATTACCGATATGGTTGTTTCAAACCTTGTGGGGAAAACTGAAGTCTGTTGATATATAATAAATTGTAATATAAAAAAACATGCTATATGCGTAAAAAATATTCTAACCCCCCTAACTAATATCGGACTCCCAACCTCACGTTTATAATCAATCGCTGTGCATATTTAAAAATAATACTACAAATACAGAGTAAACTCAATAAAGAGTTACGTTATCCTGTTAACAATAAAGACGTTATCCTTTTAATAATAAACTCCCTTTAAAGTAGAAGTGAGCACAACTTGGTTGGTTTTCGTCAAAACCCACATATTCATTGTTCACTCCATATAACGATAACTATCTATAACAACACAAAATATTCAGTCCCTTGAGTTTCATTATAAAAAGTTTATACTGTAATTTAAAAAATGTTTAATCCCATTATTTTATAAAATCTGGCAAAAAATAAAATGAAAAGTTAATAATTTATGAACTGCCATCATCATGTGTTTATTTTCGGTAATCTCGACGCTACTAAGCGCTGTCTGCAAACACCTACCGTACATTCGTGTGTACTAAACAGTATGTACGAGTATGTAGACAGCCCTCGCTTATTGAAGGCGGGTTGATTACTTTGAAAAATATCCATTTTATTTTCTTTCTGTCATTTTTGTAGAAATTTTAGTGTCTTCCTTACTCACTCACTTAGCTTCATGCTGTATCCCGCACATGGCAGGGTAAGCTGAGGGAACTTGGGAACCTAGTGTTAAAACATTCCGTTTTACTTCCGTTCTCCACTTTCCACCGAATTTGAGGCATTGCGTGTTGAGCGTTGAGTTCCACCACTCAACACGCAATGCCTCAATTGACTTAAACAGTATAATTTTATATGTTAATGTTCATAAACGAGAGATAATCTGTCCGTTGTTTCTAAGTCCACTGATTGTCTATGCTTTGAAATATAAATAGTAAATAAATAATTCAATTTATTAAACACTCTTACTAGTTAAAGTAGTAGTAGTAGTACTAGTTAAAGTTATATATATATATATATATATATATATATATATATATATATATATATATATATATATATATATATATGTATATATATGTCGGTACGTACATCCAAGCGAGTAACATTGACATATTACACCTGCACATAAATTAAAAACATGAATAATATACGACAGTAACAGCCACAGCCACGTCATCGCTCAGCTCCGGATACTACTACTTCAATTTATAGAAAAAATTATATATTTACATGTAAATATGTCATTATACTTGAAACAATGAGTAATAATTCTTCAATACTCCAAAAACATTTCTCACAGTGCTTTTAAATTAATCTGAGACAGCGCAAAGTGATATCAGCCCGTACACAGCAAATAGGACATATAATTTTAAATTACACAGAAAATGCCATTCGCGATTTAACGGAGTATTCCTAAATATGAGAGCAAAGTAAAAGACAGTAACCTACAGTTACCTAATGTTAAGACACTCCGTTCCGTTCCCCTATTTCCGCTGAACTTTAAGACATTTCGTGTTGAGTGACGGAACTCAACGCCGCGCTTTGCCTTGTTATCAGCATGAAGATAAAAACGTTAAATATTTCATTTGAAAATATTAAATATTCCATTTCCTCGAGTGGTTTTCGATCACGTATAAAGTCACACGCTTGTGCCCATGCGCCACAGAGAAAATTTCTATCACGTATTAACTGATGATGCACTGACATATGTGTCATGAAAGAGATAATCTAACAACATATCTTCCGGGAGGTTTTATCAATGATGTTGGGGTTGATATTTTAAATATTAAATATATTTAAAATATCAACCACTAGGGTGGGGATTATTGTTGAACTATGTCATAGAAGAAGAGAGTTAAAACACTCTTTCTCATTGTTTCGTGGCGGAATTGAACACTGTACATCCTAAAATACCCGAGTGTGACCGTCGCAATGATTAATCGTTAATATTACTCAAATATCGCATCTTATAGAGATCTAAATTTCCTATTTGACATTTTTATATGAAACCATCATATTACTTTATAGAACATTGGAAGAAAAATAAACATTAAGAAAATAAAGCTTAGACATTACAAATAAGGCAATATATTTCGAGATAAACATTTTAAATGGCATTGCAGAGCAATGCTTCTCCTAATGAAACTTTAGATGTGTGAGCTACAAACTGCGTCTACTGTTGTTTATTTACTATCTGACATACGACTTGGCTAAATACAAAATTATATATGTACAATACTTATTCAAGGATTCAAGGGCATATTAAGTATATGCTGGCTGTACTAGGAATTAAATATTCCTTTCTAAAACTCAAGTCGTCCAGAACATTCTTTGTGTAAACTTTAAAATGTGAAATGAAAATTCGGTATTTTCACGTTCCCTAAGGCAAAGCGCGGCGTTGAGTTCCGCCACTCAACACGCAATGCCTCAAACTCGGCGGAAAGTGGGGAACGGAAGTGGAACGGAGTGTCTTAACACTAGGTTCCCGGGTTCCCTCTGCCTACCCTGCCTCGTGCGGGATACAGCGTGAAGCTAAGAAAGAAAGACGTTCCCTAAGGCATTTAGTGAATGCTGTTTTCAGTGATCCCCGACATGTGAACTGAATGCGTAAATATTTACAATTTTTTTTTATTTAAATAGCTTAGTTTCACGAATAATCTGCAATAGAAACGAATAGATAATAAATAAAACAATATTTTCATAGAAATTCACAGTATCGGAATTCACCGCACATGTCACATCGCATGCCCGCAAGGCTGAGGCTGATTGCAGTAAACGTTCATATTTAATTCCTTTGTTATACAAATATTTATTTTTTATTCAATAAATATCAGTATTTTGGAGAGACTAAACGATAAACTCTATTAAATTATGAATGTTAAAAAAAAGCCCAGACCATAAAAATCACTTGACATAGTGCACATATAACACATTATACGAAAACTGTCTTGAGAGACAAACAAAGAACGAACTGATAGACGAAATTATGGTTCTGGGAATTAAACCCACTATTATTAAACTACTAATTCTAACTTTTTTTTTAGCTTCACGCTGTATCCCGCACGAGGCAGGGTAGGCAGAGGGAACCCGGGAACCTAGTGTCAGGACACTCCGTTCCACTTCCTTTCTCCACTTTTCGCCAAATTTGAGGCATTGCGTGTTGAGTGGCGGAACTCAACGCCGCGCTTGACGAATTGAAAATATAAAATATTTCATTTCCTCGACGGGATCGAACCCAGAACCTGTCGGTTACAGTCACACGTTTGTGCCGCTGCGCCACGACAGGCCTCAAATTCTATTATTTTATTTTATATTATTTTTGTCGTGCATAGTTCATAAATAGAGGACATTATTCATTTCAACTACTGTACTTGAGGTCTAAGTTAAAGCAATTTTAAAAGTAGCATGAGTCATATACAATTTAATTGTTACTATTTGATAAAAAAAAAGTTTTTTTATCACGTTCACGCTGTTTCCCGTACAGAGGGACCTTGGGAACCTAATGATGACACTCGGCTCCATTCTCCACTTTCTGCCGAATTTAAGGCATTTTACATTGAGAGACAGAACTCAACTCAAAGAAATGAAATACATATTAAATATTTAATTTCCTCGAACGGGGATCGAACCCACAACCTGTCACGTGTACATTCACATGATTATGCCCATGCACCACACAAAATAATTACTTATGTTGTGTAAAAATCTTATAATATTGTATAAATAACTCCAGCTTTACATAATAAACTCTAAAAAGATGGAAAAATCGATTTAACGACTGCCCTCATAGAAATTTATGACCTCAACGCTACATACCTCTGTTTCATTAACTTTCCGAAAGCTTGCGTGATTATAGCGAATATCAAAAGTTTCATACCAATGCACATTGGGCGATACGTTAAAGTATTTTTAACTTCACGCAACATTCTTGCGTACAAACTATATACAGGCTACAGACATATAGAAAAATATTTGTGAATAACATATATATAAATAAAAAAATATATTCAGTGATAGAAAAAAATATATTCCCAAAACCATAAATTTATGGTGAGGCCAGTCGTGGCGTAGCGACACAAGCGTGTGAGTGTAACCGACAGGTTGTGGGTTCGATCCCCAGTCGAGGAAATGATATATTTTGAATATTTTAAATTTAAATATTTAATGTTTTCATATCTTCGCTCTGATACAATGCAGCGTTGAGTTTCGCCACTCAACAAGCAATGCCTCAAATTCGGCGGAAAGTGGGGAACGGAAGTGTAACGGAGTGTCTTATCACTAGGTTCCCAAGTTGCCTCTGCCTACCCGGCCATGGGCGGGATACAGCGTGAAGCTGAGTGAGTGATAAATTCATGGTTCAGGGTCTTATCACTGTGACTTCGCAATCCGTTGGTCCGTTTGTCTGTCTCTCCGTCTGTCACCAGACACTATCTCATCTACTGTGATAGTAAGAATGTTTTCTTATTTTAGTTACTGTTGCACTTTGTCAAAATGAGGTATATATATATATATATATATATATATATATATATATATATATATATATATATATATATATATATATATATATATATATATATATATATATATATATATATATTTATTATATATATATATATATATATATATATATATATATATATATACCCTCTTTTCTTCTTTTCTTAAATATGAACGTTTACTGCAATCAGCCTCAGCCTTGCGGGCATGCGATGTGACATGTGCGGTGAATTCCGATACTGTGAATTTCTATGAAAATATTGTTTCATTTATTATCTATTCGTTTCTATTGCAGTTTGTTCGTGGAAATAAGCTATTAAACTTTGTAAATATTCACGCATTCAATTCGCATGTTGGGGATCACTGAAAACGGCTTTCACTAAATGCCTTAGGAAACGGGAAAATAAGAAATTTTCATTTCACACTTTAAAGTTTACACAAAGAATATTTAAGCCCTAGTACAGCCAGCATATACTTAATATATCCTTGAATCTTTGAATATGTAATGTAGATATATAATTTGTATTTAGGTAAGTCAGATAGTAAATAAACAACAGTAGACGCAGTTCGTAGCTCACACATCTCCAGTTTCATTAGGAAGCATTGCTCTGCAATACCATTTAAAATGCTTATCTCGAAATGTATTGCCTTATTTATAATGTCCAAGCTTTGTTTTTTCATATAAAAATGTTAAATATATATAGTTTTTATATCTCTGTAAGGTGAAATTTTTAAGTAATATTAATGACTAATTAAACACTGCTACGGTCGTCACACTCGGATATTTAAGAAGGTACAGCGTTTAATTCCGCAACGAAACAATGAGAAAGAAGTATATAACTCTTCTCTACTATGACAAAGTGTGAAGTTAAAAAACTATCCTCACCCTAAATATATTCGATATATAAACCGAAAATTATTGATAAATATTCCACCGGAAGTGTTCTTAAATGATCCCTGTCACGACACATGTCATCGCATCTTCAACTATTAGGTGATGGAGATATCCAAAGATGACAAAAAACAAAATTGAACTAATATCTAACTATATGCTGCCTTCAAACTCGTTCATCTCCTCTTTTTAATATGAAAGTAAATATATATAACAGAAGAAGGCATTTAAGATATTTATTTTTTTCTCTTAACTCTCATTTCTAGGAATACACTTAACTTTTAACCTAAAATTTCAAGTCCAATTTGCTGTGTACGGGCTGATCACGCTTTTCGCTGTCTTTGGTTAATTTAAAAGCACTGTCTGAAATGATTTTTAATTACTGAAGACTTATTATTACTTATTGTTTCAAGTATAATGACATATTTACATGTAAACATATAATTGCTTCGAATAAGTACTTTACCAACAAGAAACAAGGTGAAGTAGTTTATAATCCGGTGCTGAGCAATGACGTGGCTGTGGATGTTACTATCGTATGTTATTCATGTTTTTAATTAATGTGCAGGTGTAATATTTCAATGTTACTCGTATTGATGTACGTACCAGCTAGAGGATGAGGGTAAGATCGATCAAATAAACTACTTATTTTGCAAACTCCTCATAAATACAGCTTACGTAATATTTTTAAAATGTCAATGTAACAGATTATATTTAAATAATAAATGAAGGAGATAATACCAAAATATACATAAATAACTACTCTATTTTTTTTATTTTCTACACGTAATGTACGAGTAAATACAGTAAATACCTAAATATATATATTTTTTCGATTTTTCGATTGCCAAAGCCACTACTTAACGGCGTTAAGTAGTGGCTTTGGCCACTGCGTTTCACATTAGGTAATGCCGGGCCCCGATGCCCTTCCACCTTAAAGGACGGCAACGCTCCTGTAACTCCTCTGAAGTGACCCGTACGCTCGTTTGCCGTCTTTTCCATAAAAAAAAAAACTCAGTGTTAAGACGATCTGTTTCATTCTCCTCTTTTCACAACTTGAAGCATTGCGGATTGAGTGGCGGGACTCTATGTCGTACTTCGCCGTATTACCAGATCGAAAAAAAATAAATAATGGTTTTATTTTATCGAAAAATATAAAAAAATAACGTTATCCAATGAAGATCGAACCCCTGACATATCGTTAACAGTCACACGCTTGTACCACTGCGCCTCGACAGGCCACAAATAAATAGTAACTAAATATTAAGTATTATATTTAAACTAGTAGATCATGTAAACACATGTAAAGTAAAAACATGTAATCAATATTGTTTGTTTAGTTCTTGTTTGCTGTTTGTTATCTCAGTATAGACAGTACATGGCGGACAGAATTTTCTCCCGTTTATGAATATTACCATTCTAATTAAGTTAACGTTTTAGGAGAAAAAAATATAATAAAAAAAAATATTGATTCCTTTTTTTATTTCTATTAAATTTCAAGTAATATTAAATTCTACTTAACAAGAATGTATTCATTTATTTTAAAAAAAATCTTTATTTTGATGTTGGTTCATATCTTTAAAAAACACCTTATTGTTTTAAGCGGGATTTTATTTGTATTATTACTATAGTGGTTTTAATTATATACTCACTCTCTCACTCAGCTTCACGCTGTGTCCCACACGCACACGGCAGGTTAAGCAGAGAGAACTTGGGAAGCTAGTGTTAAGACACTCCGTTCCACTTCCGTTCCCCATTTTCCGCCGAAATAGAGGCATTGCGTGTTGAGTAACAGAACTCAACGCGCCGCGCTTTGCCGTGTAATCAAAGCGAAAAAACGAAAACGTAAAATAATCTATTTGAAAATATTAAATATTTCATTTTTCTCCCTCGAGTGGGGGTCGAACCCACAACCTATCATTTACAGTCACACGCTTGTGCCGCTGCGCCACCGCAGGCGACAGGATATTTTTCAAAGTAATCGGCCCGCCTTCAATATGCGAGGGCTGTGTACAAACATACTGTTTAGTACACACGAATGTACGGTACGTGTTTGCAGACAGCGCTTAGTAGCGTCGAGATTACCGAAAATAAACACATGGTGATGGCAGTTCATAAATTATTAACGTTTCTCTTGATTTTTTGCCAGATTTTATAAAATAATGGGATGAAACATTTTTTAAATTATGATTAATTTGTATAATTTTTTAGTATATCCATACGCAGTGATTGATTGTAAACGCGAGGTAGTAGCTTCGATTCCCAATGGATGGATTAGATAATTTTAACGACGCATATAGTTATTAGCTTCACCCTGTATCCCGCACATGGCAGGGTAGGCAGAGGGAACTTGGGAACTTAGTGTTAGGACACTCCATTCCTCTTCCGTTCCCCACTTTATACTATTATATTACTTATTAGCATGTTTTTATTTTTTTTTAATATTAGAATTGATTATTATATAGCAACGGAACTTCAGTTCTCTGTAGGTACTTCCCCAAAGGTTGCTACAACAAAAATTGTCATTACTCCATTACGGTAAAATTGATTACGATACGTTTCAATTAATGAAATAGGGTCTGGGATTTAAGATTGCGGGGTCATTATAATAGGTGATATTACAATTTAATTATACAAATTGTCTTTATATCTCTAAATTTGTTAACTTCGTGGTAATACCCTAGCAGGTTATCTGGGAAACCTAGTGTTAAGACAGTACGTTCCCCACTTCCTGTTCAATTTCCGGCTATTGTGTAGTGATTACTGGCAGCAATACTACACTTGTACTAAAGTGGAGAAATGAAAACAAACAAACAATATTCGAACACATGCCCTACTGCGGCAAGACGATTATAAATGCGTTAAAAAGTACTGTCATTTTACATGGCTATAATATGTTTTGTTATTAATATTTTTGTAACTTCACTACGAAGGCTTCTACAGCTTGTTCAGCTAAAATAATTGATTTTTCATATTAAACTAATTTTTCCTCGTATCTTTGTTCGCATGGTCAAATGTAAATAACTAACAATTGTATTAAAAAAGATACCTCCGTAGACAGTGGAAAAGATTAACGTAATGTAAGGTTATGTATAGCTTCTCTCAATAAATGGACTTTGTAAAATATTTTCTATCTAATTTGAACCAGTTCTGGGATAAGCACGTACAGACAAACAAATCCTTCAGCTCTGTGGCACAACAGGAGGTTGTGGGTTCAATTCCTTCCTCTTCTTTCTAGGAAAAGAAATATTTGATATTTTTGTTCCTTCGCTCTGTTAACAAGGTGAAGCTCGGTGTTGAATTTCTCCACTTAACATGCAATGGCTCAAATTTGGAGTTTCTTAACATTAGGTTCCCAGTCTACCCTGCTATGTGCGGGAAACAGCGTCAAGCTATAAAAAAGCGATTATTGAAGAAAAAAAATTGTAGTAAATAACTTGTACTAATTTACTTTAATTATTAAAAATATATAAATATTGTATATGACCTTATACAAAATAATCTGCTTACAGCGCATGTTCTCGTAATCCAATATGCGTGGATGTTAATTTAAATTCAATTAATAACTACAAAGTAGTTTTTCTTAGAGCACTTGGGGAGTTCTTTGCTTTCATTTGCTTTTTTTCTGCAGTATTCTAGAAATTGAGAAATTTGTAGAGCATTTTCTGTTACTTTTTCTTAATATATAGGTATTGGCGTATCTAGCAATACTTTCTGGGGGGCGTGGAGTTTAACTTAGAACAGATATGTTCTAGTTTTTTTTTTTTTATTTTGTAGGACAAAGGTCTAAGATGGACAAAGACAATTCTGGAGTGGGCACGGAACAACTGGCCCCCCCTCTGATACGCGCATGTATACAGGCCTGTCAACTCTGCGCTTTTCTTACGAGTGCAATATAGGATAAAATATTACAAGACCGTGCCTTAAATAATTGAATAAGATTCATCAACAGTTAAGATGTAGTTTTTTATTTTCATTTCATGAATTTTATCTATTATTATTATTTTATGTTAATGTTTCATTTCTTCGCTCTGGTAATAAGGCAAAGCGCGGCGTTGAGTTCCGTCACTCAACACGCAATGCCTCAAATTCGGCGGAAAGTGGGGAACGGAAGTGGAACGGAGTGTCTTAACACTAGGTTCCTCTGCCTACCCTGCCTCGTGCGGGATACAGCGTGAAGCTAAGTATTTTAATTTTATGTTACGTGTGTGGCAAAAGGACATTATGCTTATGTCTACTGCTACAAAAACACTATTAAATATTTCCGACCTGTTACTTATCATTCACTAAGTACAATATTGGAACTAGAAAGGATTGTGCTATATTTACGTAATACTTTACAAATAGAATTTCATTTTGTAAAGATAATTTTATTATTTTCTAGTGCCCGCGGCTTCGCCTGCTAGAGTTACAGTATTTATTCAAAATTCAAATATTTTTATTTAAAATAAGAAGTTACAACCACGTTTTTTAGACGTCAAACAATTTACCACCAGTTCACAAAAGTTACTGCCTCAGACCTGAGAAGAACCGGCGAAAGAAACTCAGCGGGACATGTCCATTCTTTTTTTTTATCAAAAACTTTACATTATATAATTAAGTGACAATGATACACTTGAAACAGCCTGGAGCGAGCATTTTATTCCCAAGGCGTGTTATCATTGATAAAATCGTCAATATGGTAATAACCTTTAACACACAAACGTCTTTTCACAACTTTTTTAAATTGTGATACAGAAAATTCTCTGACGTTTTCTGGGATCCTATTGTAAAAGCGTACACCCTGTCCCATAAACGAATTACGGACTCGATGCAATCGAGTTACAGACGCACTTACGTATTAATTTACTAATTTCATCTTCTTTTTTGTTCAAATAACATAATCACCTTTAAGACAATATCTATACAACGACTAAACTAAATAAATCGTTTTCTACAGCTGTTACGTCGAATTTTATATTTTAAATTGACGTAACTATAGCGTAACATATGTTTGTATGATACATTCTAGGCGCCTCAAGTAATTCCGATCACAGGTACAGTCGGTTACGTCGATCCGATTAACGTCATATTATATATGTTATAGGCTTCTTCAACTCAAGTTAATAGTTCATGAGATTATCGCGTTCAACCACACAAAGTATTATTTTTTTAGCGTAATACTTGACCTCCACATGGCAGGGAAGGCAGAGGGAACTTGGGAACCTTGTGTTAAGGGGAACCTAGTGTTATCACTGGGGACCGAAATTGAAAAAAAAAAGTAAAATACTAAACAAAATGTTTAACTTTGTTACAATAGTACAGACTAGTGGTTCCCTCGCTACTTTACTCGCATAGTGAACTTGATTATTGATTATGGCTGTTTCCTTATAAGCATCTCTCTAAAATATATTTATAAAATGTTATTTTATATTAGAGGCCTGTCTTGCCAGTCTGTTAGTTCAAGCGACTGACTTCACGATTACACGTCGCAGGTTGTGAATTTAATTTCCACTCGAAGAAATGAAACATTGAAAATTTCGTTATAGTTAAAATACTAACCATTGGGACCTACCACTCAACGCACAATGCCTTAAATACGGTAGAAAGAGAGGAACAGAAGTGTCACAATGGGAACAGAGTGTCTTAATAGAACAAGGTTCCCAAAGTCCCTCTGGCTACCCAGTACCATGTGCGAGATATGGCGTGAAATTATAAAAAAAAATATTTTATATCTTTTCTATTATTTTGATTAAAATAAGCCTGTATCACTGAAATATTTATATATTTTTTAAACCTGTACCACAAACGACCATCTGTTCGAAAATACGGTTTCGGAAATCAATAGCGGAAAGGAAGATCCTTTGATGTTGAAAGCATATGGCAATTTATAAGTAGGGGTGCTTACCTTATATTTAAATTAATAAAGCTTCCTTACTCAATTGTGTCATATCATTTCCTCGCTCTGGTAGACAGTGCGGAGTTAAATTAGGGGTGTTGTAAGCTTTCTTATTTTCTGTCTGTCTTTGGCATCATAGCTCCTGAAAGGATGTAAAGAGGAAGTCTTGGTCCTCGCTTAGGCATTAAGCTTTGTTAATCTCTCTCTCTCTCTCTCTCTCTCAGCTTCACGCTGTATTCTGCACATGGCATGGGTAGGCAAAGTGAACTTGGGAACCTAGTGTTAAGATAATTAGTTCCTTTCTTTACCCACTTTCTTTACTTTCCTAATTAGAGGCATTGCGTGTTGAGTGGCGGAACTCAACGCTGCGTTTTGCCTTGTACAAGAGCGTGATTCTTAGTGTTTTTTAAAAGTCGAATGAATAGTTTACGAGCTAAAACATTTTCTTTTTATAAATATAATAATATCATTCCACATACAGTTTTTCGATTTCAGAGGAAAGGTCAGAATGTATGAATTATATTAACACTATATTGTTTTTGCGTACCCTTCTGATGTGTGGTACAGCATGAAGCAGAAAAAAATCGCTTATAATATTAATTTATAAAACGTATAACAATTTGAACGTAGCGAGCTTTCAACCCGCTCCTGTTGGATTTTCTATATATTTTAATAAATAAAAGATAATTTTAAAAAAATACTTTGGGTAGCGGATATTTGTAAAGATCTTCTTACATCATCTATGTACTTAACAACATAAATTATTCATAACAAGGGTATAGAAATTGAGTAGCTTAGTAATGTATGGCTTAGTGGTTGCACAGACTCCAAGAGGCACAGATTCAAAACCCGCTATGTTTAATTTTATAAACGTTTTCAAAATAAGTATTATTATTTCCTAAGCGTGGATTAAATAAAACTAAAAAGCAGTTAAAAAAACACTTCTGACTTATAATTTATATGAAAAAAGATCCAACATCACTATATCTTCTAATTCTAAACGCTGAGACGTAATCACGTAACAATTTTCAATGAAAAACCATTATACAAGTCATTTTCTAATATTAAACTTGAGAGGCTTCGTAATGGCACCATAATGAATGCTTTTAACCTTTCATTGCTCCT
This sequence comes from Eueides isabella, assembly GCA_019049475.1. Classification (NCBI taxonomy): domain Eukaryota; kingdom Metazoa; phylum Arthropoda; class Insecta; order Lepidoptera; family Nymphalidae; genus Eueides; species Eueides isabella. Next base: position 13,109,024 of record CM032401.1, read on the forward strand.
TAGGTATGGCTTTATCTACTATACTTCATATATCTTTATACTCAGCTTCACGCTGTACCCCGCACATGGCAGGGTAGGCAGAGGGAACATGGGAACCTTGTGTTGACACTCTGTTCCATTTTCGTTCCCCACTTTTCGCCGAATTTGAGGCATTGTGTGTTCAGTGGCGGAACTCAACGCCGTAATATATGTTATATATCTTTATAATAAATGGTTCAACCGTTCAACCGTTTTGTTATACATATAATAAATTTGTAACTATTCACTGTCTGTACACGGGAGATATATAAGAAAATATATTATTTGGGGTTTTTTTATAATAGACCTCAATACAATAATTTAAAAAATCATTTGTCTGTTTGTCTGTGCGTTTGTTCGCACTAATCTCACTAACGGCTTAACCGTTTTCACTATTGTGTTTTGGTTTTATTGTAATAGGTTCATAAATTAATAATATGTATAAATATAAAATATTTTGTTCTATAATATAGCAACTATAGTAAAACAATCAAATTGCTGTAGGTACTCCTTTCCATCTCAAATTGTTTATAAGACTTCCACTTCTTTCATTTTACCTTCATTTTTTCGTTTATTAACTGCTTTTTATATAAATTAACAGTAGTCTTTAAATTTCAGTCCCACTTTTTCGTGGACTATAAATTTATTGTCACTTTCTGGTAGTAATTTCTGAAATTATTTTTAATTTCCCTATACTCCTATCTGATATCTACGCTATGTAGCTTTAGCTGTGCCTCGCCTATCGTTCATTCACTCAGTAAGTGAAGAGTTGTATGTAAGTATCTATTGATCCACATGAATTACCTATTTTTTTTTAAGTTCACGCTGTCTCCCGCACGCGGCAGGGTAGGCAGAGTAAACCAAGTCACTCACACTCCGTTCCAATTAAGACAATTTCTAAACTTTAATTTAAAAATCGTCGAAATTCTTATACGCGACGGAGCTTGGTGAGAACGGATGGCTTGGTGCAAATCCCGCTTTGTTCAAAATTTTTATACGCTTTTTAAATTTAAGTTTAGTATTTTCTGTCCTAAGTGTGGAATAACACTTTAAAAAATAGTAAAAATAAGACAATTTCGTTCATTAGAGAGGCTCGTTACCAGAGCGAAGAAATTAAAATATTAAATATTTTAAATATTTTATATCCTCGAGTGGGGACCGAACCCACAATCTGTCACGTTTACAGTCGCACGCTTGTGCTACTGCACTACACCACGATAGACCTCAAATAAATATGCAAGAAAATACTACCAATTAAACTATTAACTTGTATTAACTTGTATTTGAGGCCTGTCGTGGCGCAGCGGCACAAGAGTGTGACTGTAACCGACAGGTTCTGGGTTCGATCCCCAGTCGAGGAAATGAAATGATACAGCGTGTAGCTAAAAAAAAAATTGTATTAGTTTGTTGCAATGTTTCAGTTACTATTTAAGTATATTATTAAAAAGGGCAAATTGCCTGTTACAATATTACAAAGTCTATAAAACGATAGCAGCTGCTACAATTATGCTGAAAGGTGACCGAGAACAGAATTACATTACAGAATTAGACCAACTTAGTCCCAGATTATGTTTAATGTCAAAATTTCAGTAGAAGCTTCTATAATTAAATTTTAATTAAATATTGGAACATCATTTATAATAAATAGTGGGGAATTGTAAATAATAATAAATTAATGTTCATATTTCCGTATTTTCTGAGATATCAGGTCAAATTATTCATAAATTTTATTTTTATACATTTTAAGACATTGTACATGCGTTGCGTAACCCAACCGCGTTTTATTTATATTCTGACTGCGCGTTTATCAGCACTGAAGCGTTTATCAGCACTTGGGAAAGGAAATTACTTTATTATATAAACATTGTAGCTGAAGTGGGGAGCGGATGTGGAGCGGAGTGTCTTAACACTAGGTTCCCAACTTCCCAACCAACAAACACGCTTGTGCCGCTGCGCTACGACAGGCCTAACAGACTAATATATACACATATAAATAATATGACTACGATTTATAAGGCAGCTTAATTTTAAATATCGTACCGTATCATTAATACTTTCATTAACACCATATTGCGGCTTCCCTCAACCTGCACTTGTAACTAGATCTCATTTGTTAACAACTTAATTATGTATATATATATATATATATATATATATATATATATATATATATATATATATATATATATATATATATATATATATATATATATATATATATATATATATATATATATATATATATATATGTATATATATATACATATATATATATATATATATATATATATATATATATATATATATATATATATATATATATATATATATATATAATATATATATATATATATATATATATATATATATATATATATATATATATATATATATATATATATATATATATATATATATATATATATATATATATATATATATATATATATATATATATATATATATATATATATATATATATATATATATATATATATATATATGTATATATATTAAATTTAAAAAGGGGCTTCGGTCCGCCAATTTGATAATAAAGAAAATTGTTAAGTTCTCTTGTTTATAATTTTTATTTGTACAGTTTGTCTTTTATTGGTATACTCGTACATACATAAATTTCTGCTTCAGTGTATTATAGTATTAAATAATTGTAGTATTAATAACGGAGTGTTTCGTTCCCCACTTTTCGCTAAATATGAGGCATTGCATGAGTGGCGGAACTCAACGCCGCGTTTTTCCTTGTTACCATAGTGAAAAAATGGAAGTATTGAAATGTTCCATTTTCTTCGCTCTGGTAATAAGGCAAAGCGCGGCGTTGAGTTCCGCCACTCAACACGCAATGCCTCAAATTCGGTGGAAAGTGGGGAACGGAAGTGGAACGGAGTGTCTTGACACTAGGTTCCCGGGTTCCCTCTGCCTACCCTGCCTCGTGCGGGATACAGCGTGAAGTTGAGAGAGAGAGAAATATTTCACTTCTGCAAGAACAAACCCGCAACCTGTCGCTTACAGTCACGCTTTTGCTCCTGCGCTCAAAAAATAGAAAAGCCTCCTAAAAAAAGTTATATCGCCGCTTAAGATCGAAACTACAACTAAACGTGCATTAAACTTTGCAACTTCGCCATAATAGTGTTTATAACGGTAGACCTTCGCACCGTCTGTTGCAGCCTTGAGTTCCGCTACTTAACATGAACGGAACTCAGTGTCTTAACACTAGGTTCCCAAGTTCCCTCTGTCTACCCTGCCATGGGCATATAACATAAAGGTATTTCTTTTGTTGACTGACTGACTGACCATACAATTCTATTGTGTTTATAAAATTGAAGTTAACTGGTGATTTATCGTCAATATTGAAATCAATTAATCATATATTGATCAAATATTGTTTAACTTCGGTGCTTTATTTATACAATAAACAAAAGGAATAGGCTTTAAAGTAAGATAGTAATATTTAGTACTTATTAATATTGTTGAAAAGTTTAGTAAATGAAATAACCATTCTAAGTTAAAATGTTATGGTCACAAGTTCGAATCAGGGTCAAATATACAAATAATATTCAAATATTTATAATAAATACATACTTTGATTTTATGATTTTAAGGAATAGTAAAGTGTAATGAAGCTATGAAACTTAAGGTCAATAAATTATTTTATTAAATATAAATATTTAAGTTAAGTCAGCCTTTAGAGTTGCTAATAAAAAACGAAGCGTTTTCCCGATATGCAAAGGGGTTTAATAGGTATTAAAAATACAACCCGTTGTCCGATTCCCTTCCAACTTTTAAGACAGGCACGATGGCTGGCGGAACTTAACGCCGCGCAATGTCTGATGCGAAAATAAAAAAAATAATGTAGCCTATCTCAAAAATCTTCCTACGCTAATGGTTATATAAATCTTGTTTTATGATTTCCTATATAAATGTTGAACTTGTAGCATCTCTTTACAGACATACAAGTATTTCCCTTTTTATTTTCAAGTCATGAATGTGTCGCGACCATAAAGGAAATGAAAGTTGAAAGCGTCTGACGAGAGGGTTACACTGACGTCTGACGTGTGGAAGTGGCATGGCTTTGGGATATCTTAGTTTATATGTCAAATTTATTTTCAACTGGCTACTATATATCAATGATATAATTGGTTATTTTTGTAGCCGATAAAAATATATATTTTGGGCTCATGTGCTATGGTTGCGGGTTCGATTTCTAGTTGAGGATGTAAATTGTTTTTTTGTCGCTTTGGTAACAAGGCAAAGCGCGGCGCTATGCTCCGCAACTCAACGCGCTGTGTCTAATATCGATAGTGAAGAACAAAGACTCTGAATATATTATTAATTTCATCTCATTTCATGAATATAAGAGATGAAATATTTCACTTATAATATTAGTGAATACTGCTAAAGATAAATAATTTTTGTATTAATCACTTCACGCTATATCCAGCACAAGACAGAGTTGGCAGAGGGAACTTGGGAACCTAGTGTTAACCTAGTGTTAAGTTTAAGATATTCCATTCTCATTATTACACCTTCGTTCCCCACTGCAGAATTAAGTTTCATAATTTGAAAAAGTTTTAACTTATAATCTTGCTACGTATCTACGAAAAGAGCTACATGATAACATTTAAACAAATTTGTTTATTTAACTATCTATATATAATCTATATAAGAACGTAATAAGGGTATTGTAAATTATAAATTGTATTTTAAAGTATTTATATGTATGTATATTTAAAGTATTTATTGACTGTATTTATTTATTGACTGTGATATTTTAAAAGAGCAACTCTTTAGTCACTTTTTCCGTCCTGTTCTTCTCCAAAATAGTCTTACGGTGGCGGTGGTAACTTGAAAAAAAAAATTAACATTACTTGCATATAATAGGTTCAAAGTACTGTTGAATAAGATATTTTGTATAGAATAAATTTAATTTTCATTCAATATCTTCAGATGTAAAAGCTTATCATGGCGCAGAGGCACATTTCTGTGACTGTAAACACGATAGGTTATGGGTTCGATCTTCACCCGAGGAAATTGAAACTTTGCTCTGGTCACGAGGTAGCGAGGCGGTATTGAGTTCTGCAGCTCAACAGCCAATACCTTAAATCAGTGGAATGTTAAGAACGGGAATATTTTTATTCCCCGGTCGAGGAAATGAAATATTTAATATTTTCAATTTAAATATTTAATGTTTCATTTCATCGGTCTGGTAATAAGGCAAAGCGCGGCGTTGAGTTCCGCCACTCAACACGCAATGTCTCAAATTCGGCGGAAAGTGGGGAACGGAAGTGGAACGAAGTGTCTTAACAATGTTTTATAGGAAAAAGATTGTTGTAAAACTAGGTGCCCAAGTTCCCTCTGCCTTCCCAGCCATGTGCGGGATACAGCGTGAAGCTGAATAATAAATCGATTAAAAACTTGATCTGGTGCCATTTCCCACGTAACGTTCAAGGTGATTCACTATAAGGCACGTCTAGAGGTACATTACCGGGCTCTGAGACAGCCTTGAGATATTTACAGTTGAAATGAGAACGAACAGCTGAAAATACCAACTTTGTAATTATGCCTCATAATTTATAGGCAATTTGAAGATATTTTGGATACTTTCCTTATTTGGGGACTGCAATTATGTAAGAGAAAATTAAATATTTCAAATTTTTCATTTCAATATTAAATTGGACGTTAGTGTTTTTATTTTCTTTACGTCTACTGTCTTGAACTTTTTTTAGATATTAAAACTTCCATTTGATATGAAAATTAAAAGTTTAACAAATATATTTTTACAGCCAACAGCTATAACACTTTCATAATGTATTTATTTTATTCAATGATTAATTCTTAAAATTATTTTGGCGCAGCGGCACAAGCGTGTGACTGTAAAAGATAGATTGTGGGTTCAATTTCCACTCGATTAAATGAAATATTTAATATGTTCAAATTAAATATTTCATGTTTTCATTTCTTCGCTCGAGTACAAGGCAAAACGCGGCGTTGAGTTCCGCCACTCGACACGCAACGCCTCAGATTCGGCGAAAAGTGGGAAACGGGAGTGTCTTAACACTAGGTTCCCAAGTTCCCTCTGCCTACCCTGCCATGTGCGGGATACAGCGTGACGTTAAGTGAGTGAGTGAGTGACAATTTAAGACACAGATCACAGAAAAATGTAGACAACAATGTTTAGATATTTTATCAGCTTTACTCTATATCCTCAATATTTTAAGTGGCGGAACTTAACGCCGTTACCAGAGCGAAGAAATGACAATATAAAATATTTAATTTGAAAACATAACATAGTTCATCTCTTCGAGTGGGGATCGATACCACACCTGTCGCGCAACAGTATCAGGCTTGTAGGCACCTATGCACCACGACAGGCCTCTGCTAATAAATACTTAAAATTTGTACAAAAATAAATATTATTAATATTTCAAAGTAGCAGTATTAATTTTAGTTAGAGATAAGTGATTGTTAGTAACAGTGACAGCTGACGTCATTAGTTACACGTGCTTTCGATTAATCTTCGTCATGAAAAACAGTATGAGCGTGCTTCAGCCATTAAAATTTTTACTTTAAAAGTATGCAATTATGAACATATAATGGACCATATTATATGCATATAATATGGTCTCAGTTAGAATTTAATATTTTCAATTTAAATATTTAATGTTTCATTTCTTCGCTCTGGTAATAAGGGTAAGCGCGGCGTCGAGTTCCGCCACTCAACACGCAAATACGAAAGGAAGTGGAACGGAGTGTCTTAACACTAGGTTACCGGGTGCCCTCTGCCTATCCTGCCTCGTGTGGGATAAAGCGTGAAGCTAAAAAAAAAAGTTAGAATATGTATGTATAACGCTGTAACACGCATGTAGCAGGTATGCAGCGTGAACTTAAGTGCTTAGTGTTAAGTTGTTAAGACAGTTCGTACTTATTAATACACTAATTTTGTTCTCTGCTGAATTTTAGAGTCATTGCTTGACGGAAATCAGCGCCTAGTTATCAAAGCGAGGAAATGAAAATATTAAATATTTTATTTCCTCGAACCCACAAACAAGTTAGTGTTAAGACACTTAGTTCTCACTTTACTACTTTACTACTTCTTTCACTTTTTCTCGCTTTACTACTTTATATATATATATATATATATATATATATATATATATATATATATATATATATATATATATATATATATATATATATATATATATATATATATATATATATATATATATTATATATATATATATATATATATATATATATATATATATATATATATATATATATATATATATATATATATATGTATATATATATATATATATATATATATATATATATATATATATATATATATATATATATATATATATATATATTATATATATATATATATATATATATATATACAATGTAAGATTTCACACTTCACATCCATTCAACAGAAACCGCAAGTAAAAGCTAGTAAATACCGATGCAGTACAATAAGCTTAACGCAAATGTACACTGAACAAAGCAACAGTGGGTAGATTATCTCCAAAAGTAGGACACTTGGGTAATTCGTAAATTGTAAAATGCTTGTAAATCACTTGTAACGGCGTTTGTTTGAGTCAAGTGAACGATTTATATGAAATATCTTGTTGAGGTAGTGAGTAGCGTAGGAGTACAAGTTAAAACGACAGTTTGTCGGGTCGATATCCAGTCGAGGAAATACTGTATTAAATATATTCATTTTCTTGCTCTGGCAACGGGACACAGCACGGTGTCACAGACAGCCCTCGGATTGCGTTGATAACTTTTGAACTTGTCTAATTTTTATGTATTTATGGCAGGGTAGACAGAGGGAACCTTGGGAACTTGGGAAGCTAGTGTTAAGACACTCCTTTCACTCCCGTTCCCCACTTATACATACGTACGAATAATTTATACATAAATATTACAACAAGCATTTTAAGAAACTGAACATACAAAATGAATAATTATATAGATCTATTTTTTTTATTTAATTTCTTTTATTTCTTAAATTGTTTCTTACAAATTGTAATATTTTAACAGTACTATAAGAATATTTTAATATGAATTTAATAATATTTAAATAAATTTTTTGAGTTTTTGTACAGTGTCCTTCGTATGACAGAGGAAAGATAATCTGTGTTGATACCCTCATTTACTCTCAAGGACATTGTGTGTTGAATGGCAGAACTCAACGCCATTCCTTGCTTTCTTATTAAAGCTAGAAAATGAAAAATGCCTGTCGTGGCGCAGCGGCACAAGAGTGTGGCTGTAACCGACAGGTTCTGAGTTCGATCCCCAGTCAAGGATTAAATATTTAATATTTTCAATTTAAATATTTAATGTTTCATTTCTTCTCTCTGGTAATAAGGGAAAGCGCGGCGTTGAATTCCGCCACTCAACACGCAATGCCTCAAATTCGGCGGAAAGTGGGGAACGGAAGTGGAACGGAGTGTCTTTACACTAGGTTCCCGAGTTCCCTCTGCCTACTCTGCCTAATGCGGGATACAGCGTGTAGCTATAAAAAAAAATAAAAAAAATAATGAAAAATCATTAGTCCTAGTGGGACTCGACACCACAACCGTCATACTTATAATCGGATGGTACGTGAATAATCCAGAACGGCCTCAAGATACTTTAAGAATATTAAGAAAAAAGATAAAAAGTTAAATAAATATTTGATATCGCTATAGAAGTCACTCAACACTTCACTGATACATCTCTAGCGAATATCTAATAGAGTCTCCTCGGAATACGTGGATCGTATAAATTATAAATATAGGTTACCTACGTACAGCCGCCTCTTGCCAAGTGCCTAAATCTAGCCAAGCGCTCTGACCAATTAAGCTTTTCATATGTATATGAATACATACAGGAAAATCACTTGGTATTTAACCCAAGAAAAAAAAGTGGTGTTGTAACTTTATTTTGTTTCTTTGTAAGTCTGTCTGTGTAGTCCAATGACATAAACTAATTTTATCGCATATTTTCCTTATATTTTATTATTTTTTGCAATATAAAAAAAACTCAATTTGAGGCCTGTAGTGGCGCATGGATACAAAGGTTTGACTGTAAATGAGACAAGTTGTTAGTTCTATCCCCCACTCAAAGAAGTAAAATATTTAAATTTTTATTTTTTCGCTCTGGTAACATGTCAATACGCGGCGTTGAGTTTCGCCACTCAACACGCATTACCTTAAACCAACAGAAAGCGAGGAACGGATCAAAGCGTCTTAACACTAGGTTCCGAAGTACCCTTTGCCCCGCCATGTGTGTGCCCCGCCTAGATACAGCGTAAGTAAAACTAAATAAAAAATATATATTATTTATTTTATTATATCATATCATATCAGCTTCACGCTGTATCCCGCACTTGGCAGGGTAGGCAGAGGGAACGGAAGTGAAACCTAGTGTTATGACACTCCGTTCCACTTCCGTTCCCCACTTTCCGCCGAATTTGGGGCATTGCGTGTTGAGTGGCGGAACTCAACGCCGCGCTTTGCCATTTTACCAGAGGGAAGAAATGAAACATTAAATATTTAAATTGAAAATATTAAATATTTCATTTCCTCGACTGGGGATCGAACAGTCACACTCTTGTGCCGCTGCGCCACGACAGGCCTATTTATTTTATTCTTAATCTATATACATTAGATTTACCATTAAATCTATAAATCGCATATTTAAGGTCACAATTCCCCTAACAGTGAAAAGTAAATATAACATAATATGCAGTATCATAGAATTTTATAACGCTGCTATCACAAAAGTACCTATGTAATGTTTGTTCATATTATCTTTAATAATTTTTGAACGACAGCCAATAACGTTTCGCATATCATCCAAATATTTGAATAGATTCCAGTGTCACATATTCAAACTCTGGTAGATGAAATGCGGCGACGAGCTCTGCCACGTGTCAGGCCTATAATTATGAAATTTGACGAATTTCATGAAAAATTACACAACAACAGATTCTTAGGATGAACAAAAATATTTTTATATATATATATATATATATATATATATATATATATATATATATATATATATATATATATATATATATATATATATATATATATATATGTAGAGCATAGTAGTCCTCCAGGAAAACAAAGTTGCAGGCGAAGATTAGTTATACATATAAGAAATTTTCTCTGAATAATGGTTAGAACGTAAACAGACGTTGTTTCAGCGAGTCAGTGTGAAAGTTCATCAGAAGCTGTATATCACGATGGCACTCGACATACTTTGTTCAGTTGTTTGACGTATTAAACGTTATTTCATCTCGAATGTTCAACTACTTAAAAAAGCAATGAATAGGAAAAAGATGTGTTCAGGCTGATTTTTTTATTTTTTTTTTATTTTAGGAACAGAAGTGTCGTAATGGGAACAGAGTGTTTTAACACTAGGTTTCCAGGTTTGTTTCGTCACTTGAGACCATCCTAGAACAATAGCGTCTGACTCTAAACGCAACGGTCCAAAGATTGATTTCCACTTACTCATTATTATTATATACGGGTCACCTGATGGTAAATGATCAGCGTCGCCCACGGCCCAGTGTAGCATCAGAGGAGCTACAGAAGCTTTGCCGGTCCTTAAGATGGATGGGCACCGGGGCCCGGCATTACGCAATGCAAAACGCAGTGGCCGAAGCCATCCTATTCTAAGCCGGAATCACACCGCATATACTCGCATCAATAAGAAGAAAAGCGTAGTGTAAAGGTTGCACACGTAATTTCTTCAAAATTGGGTGGTTCGTGAAGAATGGACTGTCTTGACATTGCTATGTACTAATATTAGGAAGTACCTATTTAAAAAATCAAAGGAGTTTGTTAGAGACGTCAATCTCAGACTCTACCACATCTTCTTTAATTTTTGGTAATAACTATTCAGAAGCGTATGACTGTACGTGCAACAGGTTGTAGATTCGATCCCCATTTAAGGAAATGAAATATTTAATATTTTCTAATTAAATATTTAATATTTTCATTTCTTCGCTCTAGTTACAAGGCAAAGCGCGGCGTTGATATCCTCCACTCAACACGTAATGCTTCAAATTTGGCGGACATTGAGGAACGGAACAGAGTATCTTAACACTAGGTTCCCAAGTTCCCTCTGGTTACCCTGCCATGTGCGGGATAGACCGTGAAGCTTAGAAATCTATAGCTACTTGCTTGTATAAGTCTGTATATGGACGATTTATTAGTGCACTCTCAATTTTAACGATATAAATAAAGTTTTCATTATTACATCGTTATTATATGTATTATTTCAATTGGTTCATAAATTAAAACGTTATATCGATTTAAAACATTTTCGTTCGATTCGATCGGTACAATTCTTTTATGAAACGGCTGAAACTTTTACAGTAATGAAGTTTATAGAATACATAAGTAATTCAGATTATTCTGTACTTATAATAAATCTGTAACCTATAAATGTCTGTGGACGTGGATGATATATTTGAAGAAAGCTTATAGGGGACGATTATTGATGTAATAGGGTCCAAAATAGTACTTTTGGACCCTATTACATCAATTTTTTTCACTTTTATATGGAAACCTCTGTTTAACATTAAGTGTTTAACTGTTTAACATTTCACGCCGTATCCCGCACGAGGCAGGGTAGTCAGAGGAAACCCGGGAACCTAGTGGTAAGACACTCCGTTTCACTTACGTTCCCCGTTACTTTCCGCCGAATTTGAGGCATTGCGTGTTGAGTGGCGGAACTCAACGCCGCAAAAAAAGTAAGTTATAAAATAAAAAAGCTAAACCAATTTAAAATATTAAGGTCGACAAAATGTATTCATTTAGTTGAAATTTAAGTTTTGAATATGTAGATAATGTTTTAAAAGCGATAATGTAATCATGCCGAGAAATTAATAAATAAAATTGTGCAATTCAGCGGGCTGCGTGGGCGAAGCCACGGGCAGGTCGCTTGTAAAAAATAATTGTGCGCGAAATATGCGGGCGAAGCCGCGGACCAATAGCTACTATTACACATAGTAATCAGAAAGCTTCTGGAGCTTTAAATTTGACGGTTCATTAAAGCTGTTTTACACTCTCGCTGTTAATCCGCATCGTTTAATATTTAGAATACGAAAAGTGATTAAGCTTTTACGGACATTTGTTTTAAAGAAGTTAATTCACGAATAAGCCCCTGAATGATATAGTTAATTTTACTTTTTGATTTAACAATCACTTACAAAATAAAATATTAGAAAACATATACTTTAAAAATACAATCACATGTAGTTATATTTATTTACAATACATGAGAAGAAAGAGAAAGCTGCTTTAGTTTTTCATCCTTTTCCTTTTCATTGTGTAGATTTTTCTTAGGACGAAAAAAGAAACATGGACGATAAATGTCAGTATTGTGCTTTATTTAAAAAAAAAAAAAAATAACAATTTGATTGTTACATCCTAATTTAAAAAAGAACTTCGAGACCTGTCGTGGCGCAGGGGTACCAGCATGTACCTATAAACGATAGGATCCCCACTCCAAGGAATATTTAATATTTCCAATTGAAACATTTATTTATTTATTTTTTTGTTTCTATAACAAGGCAAAACGCTGCGTTGAGTTCCGCTCAACACACAAAGCTGCTAATTCAGCGGAAATTGAGAAAGAGTGTCATAACACACGTTAGGTTAATTTCCTCTGCCGTATGCCGGAAACAGCTTTGAGCTACTTAAAAAATTGAGGCTGATTCCAATTATAATAAAATAAAAAGATAAACACAATTTCGAGAATGAAACGAACAAAAAATATCAAAGAGCTTTCTAGAATTTCTATATGTATCTTCTAATATTGATTTTGTGATGTAAACAGGTTAGTTAATTATTACGGTTACGGCAGGATCATTAGTGGTATACGAATGTAGCGCCGAAACTATGTTACGTAAATACTATTTCAATATTTCATGAACAATATTTTCATGAAAAACTAATAATCTCTACTTGTAATGGCGCAAGGGCACAAGCTTGACGTAAACGTGACTGGTTTTAAGTTCGATTGTTCTTCGCTCTGGTTACAAGGTAAAGCGCAACTGAGTGAGTCGCCACTCAACATACAATGTGTGTGTGTGTGTGTGTGTGTGTGTGTTGTAAGATTGTGATTCGGGGTAGATATTTTTTCTGGATTTCATAAATATGCCAAAAATAATATTAAAAAGTCGTTCCGTTCGCAACTTTCTGGAAATTTAAGAAATTTTATGTGTTGAGTGGTTAAAACCATCTAATAAAATATTATTGATATAATTTGTTGTCAATATTTTGTTTATTACCGAAACATTTTTTACTACAACAATCATGTACTGATAGTTATTAAAAAATGTTTAAAATTTTTAAGATAGCGAGATAAAAGCTCGTATTTTTCTTTCCTTATTATGGAATAACACTTTAAAAATAAAAAATAATTATGTTCACTGTACAATTAGTCACGTAAGAACTGAGTCATGATGAGGTCATACAAAATTCAATAGAAAAATAATGATAGTAAAATATGAGATTTATCTCGACACGATTTAACTTCTAAACTTTGAATAATTTAGTGAATAAATCAGAAAGTTTCGCGGAAATGCTCCAAATGTCTATCGGTTTGCTTCATTAGAGTAATTTAGGGTAAATTGCAAATTAAACTGAGACGACAGAAGTTGGTAAATTATGTAATGTCAAGAAGAAAGAAATAAATAATTAATATTTTTTGAGGTTGGTCGGTTCGATCCCAATCGAGGAAATGAAATAATTAATATTTTCAAATTAAATATTTAATGTTTTACGCCACTCAACACACAATACCTCAGTGTCTTAACACTAGGTTCCCAAGTTCCCACTGCCTACCCTGCCATCATATAGCGGTATATATAGCGTGAAGCTGAGTGAGAAATAATATTTTTATACCTTGACGAATCCTACAATAAGTTGTAGATTGACCTAGTATTATTTATTATATTCTGTTCCCTTCCGTCGAATTATTAGACATTGTTTATTGAGTATATTGAGTGGCGAGTCCCCGAGTGATATCGAACTAAAGTTTGGTGGACGATGCCCTCAAACATATTTAGAAGGTAATAATTACAAAAAAATGCAAAAATTTAATTTAAATTTGCTATAGACTTGAGCTCTGAGACCTAGGCTTTATTTCGACCAGCTACAGTTACGTAATTAAATTTTAATTATATGGTATACAATTATTTTGAAGTAGTTTAGTCTGAAAATTCGTTCTTGTTAGAGAATATTTTGTGTTAATTATTTAAAATTGAAGTGTTACGATGTAATACTGTGATAGTATATTTGTATGCTGTTCACGCTGTATCCCAATATGACAATATGTAGTGATAAAACACTCTGTCTAATTCCTCACTTTCCATTTAATTACAGTGAGACACTACCTGTGGAGTAACAAACACTATTTTGGCTAAACCTAATAACTATAATACATCTCTATAACCGATCGCTGTCCGTTTATTGAATATATAATGAAAAAATGTTATATGGGACGTTTATTTCATTTTTTTTTTCAGCTTCACGCTATATCCCGCACGAAGCAGGGTAGGCAGAGGGAACGGAAGTGAAACCTAGTGTTATGACCCTCCGTTCCACTTCCGTTCCCCACTTTCCGCCGAATTTGAGGCATTGCGTGTTGAGTGGCGGAACTCAACGCCGCGCTTTGCCTTATTACCAGAGCGAAGAAATGAAACATTAAATATTTTAAATAGAAAATATTAAATATTTCATTTCCTCGACTGGGGATCGAACCCAGAACCTGTCTGGTTACAGTCACACTCTTGTGCCGCTGCGCCACGACAGGCCTCACAGACGTTTACTAATGTAATAATTAGTAAAGCCGAAAAACGATTATTTCTTTTTCAAATTCCAGAGTCTGTCTGTGCGGAAAATCTGATTTGAATGTAGTTTTCACTAGTAAATTATGGCAACCTTCCCTTAACAATTAGCAATTGTTATATACCTACAACTTGGTTAAAAAATTAAAAAAAAAGTTACGTCAATTTAAAATATTAAATATAACATTTTTTTTTCATTAATTTAGCTGAAATTTTAGTTTTCAATGTATATAGTCTCAAAAGTAAAAATGTTATTAAAACAAGAAAATAGTTGAAATTAGTAAAAACAGTGTAATTCGAGCGGGCGAAGCCGCTAGTTACAAATATTTTAGTAATATGAGACATGAACCCACAACCACCGCGAATAATAAAACAGATTGCATAGAAACGTGAGACAGAAAAAAGCACAAAATTACAGTGTATTTACGTTAGCAAGACTCAAAAAACGTACATCCCAGTAAAGCTTTTGCAGCAAAGCTTATTTGTCTCTTTAACGAGTCCTATTCATTGTACAAAGATGTATCTGACAGCAGTACCGGAAGGAAGTGAAGCTGAAGCTTTTGTTTTTTTTTTAACTTTACACCCTTATATCAGGGTCACGTTAGGTCGAGACACTATTTTCATCACTCTCCGTACAATTATGGCGACATTGGACATAGAGTATCGGAATAGAAGACTTTTTGAAGTTTTTGTATGTAGAAAATACAAAAACCAAGCAAATGTAATGAAATGAAAGTGCAGTAAGGAAATGAAAGTAAATAATCACCTCTAGTGGGTATCGAAACTCAACTCCGTGCTTTGCCAAAGCGAGGAAAATGAAAATGTTAAATATTTTAGTTCCTTATGTGGGAACCAATAAAGACGTTTACCGACGCACGCTCGCGTCTCTACGCCACGACAGGCCTCAATTAATATTTCGGACGTATAATTTGAGCATTGGTTAGGTACAAAAAAAAGATTTTAAATGGCTTCGTAAATAAAATAACAGTAACAAAGTGTAAAATTACAACCGAATTCGTAGCAGACGGTGAGCATTACGCGTTCGTACGGTTTCCACGTCTGCTCGAGCTCGAAGAATGGCATATGGCGTACGGCTTCCTGCATTTTAATCAATACACTTTATATATTATTATTAATAGGGGAATATATATTGTTATTTGAAGCTTCTCGTGGCGGGTTCAAGCGTGTGATTGTAAACGCGACATGTGATTTGATCCGTATGTTACTAGTGGAAATGAAATATTTAATATTTTCATTTATTCACTCTGGTAACACAGCAAAGCGCGGCGTTAGGTTCCGCCACTCTATACACAATGTCTGAAATTCCGGTATGCTCTTGTAAAAAAACACAGGGTCGAGCTCCGCATATGCGACGTCTCGAAGAAGGAAATTTAAGTGGTAAATACTGTTAAATAAGCCTCTCTGTCTACTTTGTTATGAAGCAAAAAGCGTGCAATATTTTTGCGTGTGTATCCCGCTCATGGCAGAGACGCTGGAAACCTAGTGTTAAGACACTCTCTTCCATTAAGTCACTTCCGTTTCCACTTTTCACTCAAATCTGGTGGTATTGCGTATTGCTTACTTAACTAAACGAATGACTTGTTTAAACGGTTAATAATACAAAAATAAAAACATCTTTCAATGTGTACGTTTAGTAAAAGCCAATTCAGACAAAACTTGTAACTTAAACTAAAAAACATAAAAGTAAACGACATTTCAAGTAATAAAATACGGTTCACATTTAATTATTCATTTGTTACGTCGCTACATAATTAAATATTGTCCTTTAAATGACAAGAGACAAGAGACAAAGGCGAACTGAGCTTGCCTCGTAAAGCTTACGTTGTTATAAAATTAAATTAAATATTTGAAACATTATTATGCACATATATTATTATAATTATGTACAGAGTATTAAAAATCACATGAAGATACGTTGTATAAAGTGTTTTGTTTACTTTTAATTAATGGCGGATGAAGTCAGAAATGGAAAGATTTAACTGTCATGTTTTATCGTGTTGAGGAAATGTGATATTCAAATTTTCATAGTTTAACTCTGGCGATGAAGATGAACGCGGAGTTAAGCTCGGCGTACAATGGCGAATGGAACAGAGTATCTCAACACTAGGTTCCCAAGTTCCCGCTGCCCACACATGTGTCATGTGTGTGATACAGTGTGAACCTAAAAGTTAAACTTGTTAAGGCCATCGTGGTGCAGCGGCACAAGTGTAACTAATAACGCGGTGAGTTAAATTGTAGGTTTGATTCTCATTCGGGGGAATCAATTATATAATTTGTTTTGCTAAGTCGGTAACAAGTCCAATGGCGTAGAACTACAGTCGCTGTTACTCAGTACGCAATAATTCCAAAAATTGTGACGAACGGCAGTACTCAACTAGTATCCGTCAGCCTACACGGCTTGACGGCGGCGCTCTAAATGCATATGACAATAACGTAACGTAAGTCACTGATTTTTATATCAATGCTCTTACAGCCCAGCCCGGCGTTGAGTTCCGCCATTCAGATCAAATTCAACGAAAATTGGCCAAAACAGTTTCTTGGCACATTTTCTGACTAAAACCTGGTAGGTATCTCCGATATAGAGCGCTAAAATCAAATTGACATCCGAATGCGGTTGAAAGTCAATATGAGAAGTCCTTTCATTAATTTATGAATAGCTTTATAGAAAATACGGGTTACAATTTATGATACTTTGTAAGGAGCGGGCGTGAGACTCACGGGAATCATATTTTTTTATATTATTTCTTAGACCTTTTTCCATGTAGAACATCTTATCTTATTTAATCAGGTCTGCGAAATAATTACTGGGAGAAATATTTATATGAACTTTATTTTAACATGGTGTTTATACGTTTACAATTTACATAGCAAGTGAAGGTGTTCTTTTGTGGCACTAGGGTACAAGCATGCTACTGTAAACGTGATAGGTCATGGGTTCGATACCCTATAATTATTATTTTAAGTTTTTTGCTACGGTAAGTAAATCGAGACGTTGAGTCTCGCCACTCAACACGCAATACCTAATTTTGGCGGAGAATGGAGAATCGGATCGGTGTGTCTTATCACTGCCATGTGTGATTCTATATGAAGCTAAAGGAGGGATTATTAAATATTTTTTTTTCGAAACCTCTGATTGGTGTGAAGCGTTAGCTTTTTTCAACCGCCATTCCTCCACCACCTTGTAATTTAAAGTGTAGTAAAGTACAGATATAGATTACATTTTTAAGTTTGCTTCAAAATATGATATCTTTTAAAATAATCTCGAAAATGTTGATAAATGAAAGTTTTTTTATCGACTAATCCAGGAAAGGCTTATAAAAACTTAATAATAATTTCAAAGTTGCATAATTATATGTTGCCTTACCCAAAATTCAAAATTAAAAAGATACAAACGTTTACCGACTGAAGCTGTCGAAATCGTAAAAATTCGACATCCATCAACAACGCGTCGATCCCGACCGGCGGCCGCTGCAGCTCGTACTCAGCCTCTCAGACAGTCCTCGAGACTCGCGCCGCACACATACACTAGAGAATCCTTTGAACCCGATGTGCCCAAATTTCTCCCTCATTAAAGCGTTGACGTGCTACCGGTAAAACGAAAATGTGTAAGTCATTTTTAGGTGTTTTTACGTACACAATAGGTTTTTATGTGTTTAAACAATTAATACATAAAACTTAACACATACGAGTATATTGTGTACCAAAAAAAATCTAAATATATAAAACTTTTTCTTCAACTTCACTCCCCACATACCGTTTAATTATGGTGGGATTCTAAGGTAAGTGACGATTAACGCCACGCATACCAGAGTGCAGAAATGACTCACTCACTCTCACTCAGCTTCACGCTGTATCCCGCACATGGCAGGGTAGGCAGAGGGAACTTGGGAACCTTGTGTTAAGACACTCCGTTCCACTTCTATTCCCTACTTTCCGCCGAATTTGAGGCATTATGAGTTAAGTGGCGGAACTCAACGCCGCGTTTTGCCTTGTACCAGAGCAAAGAAATGAAAACATTTAATATTTAAATTGAAAATATTAAATATTTCATTTCTTCGAGTGGGGATCGAACCCACAACCTGTCGGTTACAGTCACACGCTTGTGCCGCTGTACCACGACAGGCCTATAAACGACAATACTAAATATATCATTTCCTCTAGTGAAAATCAACCACAACCTGACCCGTTTACACGCTTGTGCCTCTGCGCCACGACTGACCTCGAATATAGCTAATTCTTATGTATAATTATATGTGTATATTTTATGGAGTGTTTTTAGACAAAAAAGAAAATATATCTTCACCGCTTCATATTGTAAATATATGAAAAAATATCCTCCAGTTCTTAAAAAATATATAATTATTTCTGCCTGTTTCATTACGGCGTCCCAAGTCAGGCAGCCAGTTGTCCACTTATCACTTGGCAATGTAGTAAGTAAGCTATGTTTTGTAATTTTTGAAGCAAAACTTACAATAACTATTATACGAAATTAAATATTCATTAAATATTAATTAAATTAATAAATTATATTTATCATTTTATAATAAATGAAGATATAAAATTTCATGTTCTAATGGCCGGACTCTTACTGTGTTTTTGTTAACTTTGAACTTAAATACTAACTTCTTCTTAGATTGTCCCTTCAATCCTGAATGTTGGCCTCTAGCTTCCCAAACTCTACTCTTTCTTATGCTAGACGGATGATTATTCTAGCACTTCTTTATAATTTTTCTATAGGATAATTATGAAAAATGCTACTAGTTAATACGATAACCATATTAAAAAAACCTTAGTATTGTTTTACGCTAATTTTGGGTCTTGCGGAGGCGAGTATTGAGACACTTCATTCCATTGTCCATTTTCTGTGGAGTGGCGGAACTCACCGCCGCGTTTTTCTTTGTTACCAGAACGAAAAAAATGTCAATATTAAACTTTTCATTCGAAAACAATTTTTGAGTAGGGATTGAACCCACGTCCTTTCGTTTGCTTTTTGTGTTTGTGCTCGGCTTGTAGGCCTGCGCTATGACAGCTCGAAATATATATATTACATTTTTAAAATTGTAATATATAAAATAAATTGATATTTTAATACCACGTTTCATGTAACCTATTTATAGTGTTAAGACACTCAGTTCTTCAATTTCCATACAATTCTCAACAATGTGTTTTGAATAGCGGAACTCAACGCCGCGCTTTAAGTGTTCACGTCAAAACGATGAAATGAACTTCAACTATATTTTTATACTTTTTTTCACCAAATGGGAATCGAATCCACAAACTCTCAACTAAATAAACATAATTTTTAAATGATCGTAGGTTACGACTCTTCTACATACGATTTCACATGTCTCGTCATGTTTTTAAAATAGTTGTTAGTTGTCTGTCACCCTTTTGGAGATATATATGCTCGTACATATATGTATGGGAAAGCGAGGGATTTTTATGAATACGCACCAATTTTGTATACATACTTGTTTTTAAGTGAAGATAGTACTTGCAATGTTTTTAATACTTTCATGAAGTAAATGGGAAAATATGTATGTACTTCTTTTTTGAGCTTGATTTTTTTTCTCTTATAATTTAGCTACTTTTATTATACTGGCGATCCGCCTGAGGCTTCGCCCGCTTGGTCTACACAATTAATTACTTGAACATGCTAATCTCATGAAATACTGGTTGGATTTAAAAATTTAAAATCGATCCTAAAGATAGAATCCGCATAAGAAAACTGAGACTTATTCACGCTTGTAGTTATGAAGACAACAAACTATCAACCCCAAAAACAACCCCTAATAGTTGTCGAAGTAAAAAATCCCATCTTAACTAAATAGAACTTCCATGCAAAGTTTTAAACTCCTAGCACTTGTACCTTCTGAGTTTTCGTCAAGAGTGAGTGAGTGACCTTTCGCTTTTACATATATAGATTATATTTTTTGCAGCTAGTGGTGTGCCTAATTATTATTATTTCGACTGTTTTTTTATAATAATTGTTTCATTTTGTTAGTGCAAATATGTTTTAAATTTATATACGTAATAAACACAAACAAAGCCCTTCAATTAACTACTGATTTTCGATACAACCGACAAACAAAAAACATATACCTATTTATTTATAATTGAATTGCAATATAATTATTATTTTTTTCCGCTTCACACTGTATCTCTCACTTGGCAGAGTAGACAGATGGAACTTCGAAACCTGGTGTTAAACAGTGTTGAGTGTCGGAACTTAACGCCGCGCTTTGCCTTGTTACCAGAGCGAAGAAATTAAAACATCATTAGAAAATATTAAATATTTATTTTCCTCGAGGGGATCGAGCCCACATCCTGTCGTTTACAGTCACACGCTTATGCCGCTGCGCCACGACAGGCCTCTAATATAATTCAGATCAAATAACTGAAGTATATACTATTTTTAAATCAGTACCGTGATAAAGAAACGACGCAAGACGAGCTTTGTGCGTAGATGCGATGGAAGATGATGATATAACTTATGACCAATGGGCGCTTTTCTTTTGGTTGAAAACGGAACATCTGTTTTCTGTATTGTGTTATGACATGTATCTAAGGAACTTGGGAACCTAATGTTAAGAATATTAGGTTCCCAAGTTCCTTCTAGCTATTCTGCAATGTGCGGGATACGGCGTGAACAAGGTACAAAATTAAGAGGGTTAATATAATATTTTTATTCTTTTATTATATTTAGATCATCACATCTCCCGTATTATTTAGCTTCACGCTGTATCCCGCACATGGCAGAGATAACTTAGTGTTAAGACACTCCGTTTCGTTCCCCAGTTTAAGCCAAATTGGAGGCATTGCGTGTCGAGTAGCGGAACTCAAAACCGCGCTTTGCTGGTTTATTTAATGTTTGATTTCCAAATATTTTACACGGTTGGTGAAGCTTTACGCTGTATAAAGTAACCGGTAATATACAAAATTTGAGAACTTCCTCTAATATAATTATGGCTTCCGTTACGTAATGGTTTTTTTTAAATGAAAAAAGAAACATTTTATAAAGTCTTAATAATTATATTGGAGGCCTGTCGTGGCGCAGTGGCATAAGCGTGCGACTGTAAACGACAGGTTGTGGGTTCGATCCCCACTCGAGGAAACGAAATATTTTTTATTTATGAAATATTTAATATTTTGCCCAGCGTTGAGTACCGCTACTCAACACGAAATGCGTCAATTTCAGCGGAAAGTAGGAACCGGAAGTGGATTAGGTGTCTTAACACTAGGTTTCCAAGTCCCCTCTGCCTTCTCTGCCATGTGCTGGATACAGCGTGAAGATGAGTTAATAATTATATGAAAGTATATTTAATACTGCACTACGTTACTACAAGCAAAATCGAAAATCTTCAACAAAGAAGTTACTAACAAAATTAGTATAATTTTTCACTTTGTACCAACAGATTTATATGAGGGTTACTTAGGACGTTACCAAAAAATATGAAAAGACATAAAAATTGAAGGGAAGCACATATCATTCGGAAAGTTTTAGGATCTCGCGGGAATAAACTAAATCCTTCTTATCTTCATGCCAAGTTTTATAGCCGTATTAAACTTTTTCAGGTTCCGCATGTAAGATGGCTACTTGTCAAAACGATATGTTCGTACAAAATTAAGTAACATATATCTATATAGCCTGTCGTGGCACAGCGGCACAAGAGTGTGACTGTAACCGACAGGTTCTGGGTTCGATCCCCAGTCGAGGAAATGAAATATTTAAAATTTTAAATTTAAAATATTTAATGTTTCATTTCTTCGCTCTGGTAATAAGGTAAAGCGCGGCGTTGAGTTCCGCCACTCAACACGCAATGCCTCAAATTCGGCGTAAAGTGGGAAACGGAAGTGGAACGGAGTGTCATAGCACTAGGTTTCACTCCCGCTCCCTCAGCCTACCCTGCCTAGTGCGGGATACAGCGTGAAGCTGAAAAAAAAATCTATATATAATTACTTATTTACTTACACATAAATATGGAATTTTTTTTTTCTCAGCTTTACGCTGTTTTCGTGGCAGGATAGACAGAAAGAACTTGGGAACCTACCTTGGTGGAAATTTTTCGGAATCAGAACTTTAGTACAAAGACTTTTTCAGTATTTTTCACCGGGAAATTCCGAAATATTTCCACAAGGCTAGTTTAAGACATTTCGTTGCGATTACGACACCTTCGTTGCCCTGTTCCCGCCTAATTTGAGACATTTTGTATTGCGTAAAGCAACTCAACGCCGCGCTTTGCTCTGTTTCCAGATCGAAGAAATGAAAATAATATATATTTTATTCCCTCAAGTTAGAATTGGACTCAAATTGAACTTAAGTGAAATATTTAATATTTTCAATTTAAATATTTAATGTTTCATTTCTTCGCTCTGGTAATATGGCTAAGCGCGACGTTGAGTTCCGCCACTCAACACGCAATGCCTCAAGTTCGGCGGAAAGTGGGGAACAGAAGTGGAACGGAGTGTCTTTACACCAGGTTCCCGGGTTCCCTCTGCCTACCCTGCATCGTGCGGGATACAGCGTGAAGCTGAGTAGAGTAGAGTAGAATTGGACTCACAACCTATCTTATCTGCAGTCGCGCATTTGCGCCACAACTGGCCAGATATTCACTTAATTCTATTTAGTTAATTTGCCTCACCTTGTTCCAGCGTGCGTAGAAGAAGACTGTAAGGACTGGGAAGGTAAATCAGTCCCGCACGGGCTGCTTTACGTGCCTGGGCCTGGGGTGTGCTCGATCTGCGTGTGCTACCACTCAAAGCCCATGTGGTGTAAGGCTATTTACTGTGATCCTCCTTATGTGAGTATCGAAAATCTTATTTACGCGTTTGTTTCTATGTTACTGCTCACTTACTTCACTTCACGCTGTATCCCGCACATAGCAGGGTAAGCAGAGGGAACTTGGGAACCTAGTGTTAAGACACTCGTTTCCATTTCTGTCCCCCACTTTCCGCCAAAATTTTTTTGTTCCTGTTTTTCCTGTTTCCGCTTATCGCAGGATAGATAGAGGGAACCATGTGTTAAAACACTACGTTTAACGCTGTCAGCTTAATTTGTATTGATATTGTGTATTGAGTGGCGGAAGTTACCAGAGTCAAGAAATAATAGTAATTATTTTAAACAAGCGGGAATCAAACCCTCAACCGTTGCATTTACAATCAGACACTATATATACCGCTACACAACGACCTGTCTATTTTACACGATGCTAGCACTTATTTAAAAGTTAATTGAAGAGTAAATTTAAGATTTTAAATAATAATTTACAAATTTTGAATTTAAATATTTAATGTTTTCATTTCTTCGGTCTGTGACAAGCCAAAACGCGGCGTTGAATTCCCGCGCTCAACATGTAATGCCTCGGCTGGAAGTGGGAAATTCGGCGGAGAGTGGGAAACGAATGTGGAACGGAGTGTCTTAACACTAAGTTCTTAAGTTCCCTCTTTGCCTACCTTCCCAAGTGCGGGATACAGCGTGAAACTGAGTATTTTTTTATTATTACGAACTAATGAATAGAAACTGTATTCATTATTTTTATATCTTCACGCACATAGTAGACACATGGATCTTGAGAATCTAGTGTTAAAACACTCCGTCCTGAGTCCCGTTTTCCTTCAAATTTGAGGTATAAGTGTTGAGAGACGGAAATTAACGCTGCGCTTTGTCATGTTAGTATGTTGAAAGGAATATATTAAACTAGCGAGCTGCTCGAGGTTTCGCCCGCTTGAATTAAACTATTTTCAACATTTTTTTTGTTTTAATAATATTTTCCTTTTAACACATCTGTTCATTGAAAACTAAAATTTCAGCTAAATGAAAAAAAAAAATGTAGCAAGTATTGTAAAATTGTACCAAACTAAACGATAAGGTAACGTTGCCAAAATATAATATAGAAAACTGCAGTTAAATTTGTTTAGCCGTTTATGAGATTAGCGCGTAACAAACGCACAGTAAACCGCATCAAAATCCGTTGAGTACTTTAAAGATCTAAGGATACCTATATAGGGACCGACGTGGAAAGAGACTTTTATACTATATATTGATGTCACCCCGTCGGGTATCGAACCCAGCTTGCCCTTGCGTCACGGCAGCCCTCAATTTATCGTATACAATTATTTTATCTATAAACATTTGTTTACTCCGCAGTTCTGCAAAAACTTCCGCGTTGGTGAACGTTGCTGTGAATTCGAATGCCTGGACCCGCCCGGCGAGGACACCAGATACAGGGAGAGGCAACGTCTTAGAGCCCTCATCCTCGCCGGAAACTCCTCAGCTCCTCACACACGGCCTTCCATGAAGATCAGGGCTGGTATATCGCTACTTGCTGTCGCCGTCGCGAGATTTGTGTGAAATTACAAACAACACAATGGTGCATTGATATTAAAATGGGGTATTGACAATGATGTCTGGACTTGCTTGACTTGCTATTTGATCAGTGTACAAAACCCAAAGGAGATATTTTTACACTATCTCAAAGGACATCTGCTTAGTAAATTGGCAAAGAAAATTACTCCAAACAACTTAAACTGATATAAAATCCTTCGCCACACTACTCCACAAACACGCCCCATAAGTGAGAGGAAATTTTCCGCAAGATTCTGTGATTATTACCCTTCAAACTTAGACTTTGGTTTAGTATAAATAGATATGATAATACGATAAATATATATAGGTTAGTTGATATATTATATAAGATAATCCATACAAATACTTCTCTAGCCTCTAAATCCACAGTCTTTTTCAAATAATCAATTGCCAAAGATAAAACACCAATTTACCTCTCCCAGTACCTTTTTATAAATTCAATTAAGTTAAATTAGGAATTATTAGCTAGCTGGTTATATAATATGATACATAAAAGTAATTATTATTTTACAAGAGCTTTTTTCGGTTCAGTTCTTTAATAATGACGTTTCGAGCGTGCCAGTTGAGCACAAGATCATTTCGTCATTGTCACGTTGTATAGTACTTCAATATTTTATTTAAAGGGATATGTAACTAAACATATTTTGGTCTATTTTAGCGTTATAACAAAAACATGTTGTGATCATTTGCTTAATATATTAAATTATATTTAAACTCACCTAGACAGAGACAGAGAGTAAATAACATCTTATTTATAACTGAAAATGTATATCAAAATGCTTTTTTTAATGAAGTAACTTATGAATTATGACGTAATTATAAAAGTTTTTTTTCTATTCAAGATACTGAATAATGGCGGGACGCCAAGTTTATGTTTACATTTTCGTTAAATTCCTTTAATTAAAAAAATCATAATGTCTGGCAGAGTTTACACAAAATGTACTTACAATAATTAGAAATGTCAAATCATTTTGAAATAACGGGGTACGTATTTAGATAAAAAAAAATTGTGACGTGGTTAATGTATATATATAAGTAGACTGAAAATGAAAAATTAATTACAAACTAACATTTTTTTTTTTCTTTTAAAATACAAAATAGTAGCATGACAAAAAATAAAAAAAATGTTAATTATGCAATAAATTTCTTACAAATTAAATATAACATATAATTAATAATTTATTACACAGATAATAATTAGATACAAAATAACATTTTGGACCAATTTTGTGTAAACAATTAGAATTTTCGCTTTATTAATCAGTTTAGTTATTTTTTTTACTATGTCGCCAAATTAGATATACTATTCTGATACAGCATGTAAATAAAATTATATAATATTTTAACTGTCGAAAATTGAGCCTGTGAACGATTATTTGTTAGTAATTACACTTTTTATTGTAGGCGACTGTACTTGTGTACATTTAAATAGGATTTTTTTTTCCTTTGAGGTCCATGATGTATTTATGAAAATAATTTTTAATATTTAACACATCAAAGAGATTAATTTGAAGTGATATCTTAATGGAGCAACGATGTTCCATATAATAAATACTCCCTAATGCTTCGACTACACTACGAAACGAACGCGGAGTATAAAGAATGGTACTATTAATGGGAAAGATAATACAATACTGTAATAATTTTTCTGCGAAATATTACAAATTGTTTTCAATTTCACATAACAATATAATGGACCATGAACTTGTATTTAAAAATTAAAATCGTATATATCTTATTGTATTATAAATCTGTGTGCCTTACACAGCTCACCGAGAACGCATTCAATTATGATTTATAACACAACAACAAAACAGTGTTTCAATGTAAAAGTCCAGTGATATCTTAAAGTAGTTGATATTTAGTAGATATTTACTAATCCCTGAGGGAATGAGTTATTCTTCACTTCTTAATGATTCAAGTAGATAGGCACTTTAAAATTGTAGCTTTAAATTTTCATCATATCATTGGCTATTAGTGAGGAACATGATACTTTATCATGGAAGTTTATAAAGAAGGCATCACAAATCTGAATAAAAATATTAAAATGGAATTAGTTGGTTTTGAAACAATCAGTCAATCATCTTTTAAATGAATTGAACGTTTAATGCTTCTACATTAATATGTTATCTAAGTATGACAGTAGCCATTACAAAATAATTATTGCAGGCTTTATCCCAAAATAAATACACGCCTAGCCTCGGTTCAAACTATAGGGCAAAGTTTAGAGCACTTTAAAATTATAACGTCGCCCTTTTAAATAGATGCTGCAATCTGCAACTGCCTTTAGAATTAAAAAATGTGTAATTATCCAATCATAATAAATCCCTGAATAAAATTTTACCTTAGTAGACTGCATTTAAAATTTCAAAATAATATTGCCTTTATCATTCAACAGTATAGGTATATTTTAGAATTAAATTAGACATAGGTGCAATAAATAGCGTGACCAAATTTTTGATCTAGGTCATTATCGTACTAGTAGCTTGGACAATAATGTATTCGCTTATATATAAATAAAATTTAAATGATCAAACGCCATTAGTAGATATCGTAACATCATAACATATCAACGTAAATCTAATCACATCCGATTGTGTTGTGATAGAAAAATATAAAATTATTTTGTTACGTTGAATATTTTACCAACGGAGAACTATTTATAAAAAAAAAACCTTGGTTAAATCAGTGGCATAATGTTTCAAGTCGCTGTCAACATTTCAAGTTTTAAAAAAAAAATATTTATACGCGTCCAGATATCATGATAATGTTAAAGATATTTGCGTCTCACTGTACTTTTATTGAGTCTTAAATTATTTTTATATTAGGAACGATTCAGACCTTGAACGAAATCAGTTTCAACAAAAAGCATATTTTTATCGTGAAAATATTATTAATATTAGTGTTTTTCATTTTGTTTCATGTTTTGATAAAATCATATCGAGATTTATTAGTAAAAATGTTAGGTAATGCCACTAACTCAGGTCGTGAGATAAAATCTCATCGAAACTGATTTCGTATTTAAAATTGTATGTTTATATATTGTATATTAGTGCTTTGCTTACACTAAAAACAATACACTTTCCAAGAAATTTCAAGCGTCACATACCTATTGAAGAAGAGAAATACTTTATTGAGTTACTTTATTGGTAAAAATGTTTTTCTTTCTTAAATTTGGAATAACATTTTAAATATATACAATCTGCTTTCCCTTTTGTTACCATATTTCCTTACTTTGATTATAAAATATGTGTAAAAATATTATATCCATTGCTTTTGAATGAAAAAACAATTATTTTTTTCTGTTTTTAAAGTATTAATCCACAGTTGGGAATAAAGCATTCTAAGAGCTCTAAAAGCTCTTGCCAAACGATAAATATAACATTGGGTAGCGGAAATTTGTAAAAATATCGCTACAGATTTGCTAACAACATAAACAAGTTTTAAGAAGCGTGTAAAAATTTTGACGTAATTTGATGGAAAAATATGACTAATAGTAATGAGCCATATTTTAGCCATAAAAGAGTTTTTTAGAGACGGAAGGTATGTCAAAATTTTTAAATGTTTTCTACATCACTATTAAACTATTTTTTTTAATAATGATGTATGTATGAATATTCTCTCATGTACATTAAACATAATTTGGGATTTTTTTTATTTGTATATATGTATCATTTAAAATGAATTAACTATTATAATTAAAATTAAGCAATTTTAATTATATCTATATACAGAATTCAAACGTAAAGTGACCTGACCAAACCAATATGTACATTATAAAAGAATCCAATGAAAAATATAAATGTTTGCTTACACCAGACACATTTGTTACAATCTGAGTATTTTCTAATGAAATATTTAATATTTTCATTTCTTTGCTCTGATGTAAATTATTAACATATACAAATCTATTTTATATAACATAGAAATGTAAAACTATGATCCTTACTGCTTTCATTTATAAAACAGCATGTGATATGTTGCTGGTTGTTGATTGCATAAATAGAAGGCTTTAGAATTTAAGATACATCAATATCATTCATATTAAGGCATTTTGCTTACAAAATTTTTAAATTTTATATTATTTTTTAAGTATAACTGCCTTACAAACATTGTTAGTTACTGCTAAGTTAAAGTTTTTTGAAATCATTTTATATGTACTGTATTAGTGACCAAAATCTGTTGTAACAATATCAGTGTGAATTGAAAATTATGCTTAATATTTTTTTTTACTTGTGGCTACTGCTGTACAACAGTTACAGGCTCAATTCTCACTGAGACGAATGAAATATTTTCATTTTCTCTCTCTGGTAACCAGGCAAGGAACAGTGTTGAATTCTGCAACTCAATACACAATCCTTTAAGAATTCAACAGAAATTAAGAAACTGAATGAAGAACATTGTTGCTTTTATTAAAGCCTATATATAATGAGATATAATGATTAAACCCTTAACCATTAGATTTTCAATTAAGACACCACCATGAGAAACATCTATCTATGATAAATAATGACAACAATGAAACCATGCAAGTTAAGATACATTTCAAAACAGGATTTATAAATATATATATTTTTTACTTATTATTTAAGTAGAAGATAGCAGTTGCTCTAAAACATTGTCATCAATTGATTAAAAAATAAACAATAAACAATCATTTACCATAAGATACCTTTGTCTATCATCGCTTCAAATGGCTTTTGAAATCAGAATTTTTCAATCTATAATACCATAAAGTACCTTATCTTGAACTAAGTATATTGATTTTGATCTTGAAGTGTATGGTGTGAAAATATACATATTTTTTAAATTATTACAATTGTAAATAAATGCAAATAAATATTTAGCTCAAATAAATCTTAGTCCAAATATTTGTTTTATTTATATATATATATACGCCTAATCCATTTTATTTTTTATGTTTCTTATATAACAAGAAACTTTGAGGATGCACTTTTTTGGTGGCACGGTGGCACAAGCGTGTGACTGTAAACGCAATAAGTTGTAGTTATGATCCGCATCCAAGGCAATGATATATTCAATATTATCAAATGGAATACTTAACCTTTTATTTCTTTGCTCTTGTAACAAGGTAAAGTGTTGTTGAATTTTAGCACTTAACCAATTTCAGTGGAAATTTGGAACAGAGCGGAGTATCTTAACTCTAGGTTTCCAAGTTCCCTTTGCCTACAGCATGATAGTGAAAATATATAACAAGAAAAACTCAATAATGAAAATATATAAATAATTTATTTAATGAATAAATATAACATAATTACAACTTAAAGTTAAATGGAATGTACTTTACCACCTTAGACCCTTGTCCTGAAGATCCTTTTTTGCTTCTAAGATTTCTGCCTGTAATTCTTTTGCAGCATCTTCACAATTATTGAATGTAAATACTCGATATAGAACCACTGTTACAGCATATAGACCAAATAATATAACAAATATTATCGGGGATATCACAATAAGATTCATATTTTCTTCTATAAATTTATGCTTTACGTATCCACCGACTAGAGAGTACCATACAGCAAACACGGCTGATGTTATTGATATCCATTCTAAAAGCTTCGTCATGGCACTGAAAATAATTATATATTTTATGTACTTAAAATAATTAAATTATCATATTTCCAGAAAAGATTTATCATTATCATGTACGATTTAGCAAGAAAAATATTAACTCACATAACCTACACAAAATTACACGAATATTTAAAAATATATTTACCTTTATTATTGCTAGCTTAATTAAGTATGAAAAACAAATTTTACTTATTTTTTTACTTTAATTTATAAGGTATGAAGAATGCAATTAGCTTTTATTTTGAAACCAACTCCAAGTGTCAGCTGGCAGCTTGACATAACGTCAATGGTTGACAAAAAAATATCGATACCGTATACATAATTACAAAGTATCGAATACAAATTAAATTAATTTAAAAAATAAGAGTGCTTATCATGTTATAATGTTATTACGTTTAATTGCTCTTAATATGATGAAAAATAACACAAAAACTGTATGATTTTACCTACCTTAAATAATTGAATCGTTGGGAACCCAATAAGGGTTTGATACTTTGACCTTACTTAAACCCCTTCGCTGTTATTCCGCATTTATCACCGGGAAAGTTTAGAGAACGTTTTGACTTGGTTCCTGCTGCTGAATTTTCAAGCCGCGCAGTATATCACAAGTGGAACTCTACTACTATGCGGTTTCATTGGAATTTTCATCGCCACAAATTTGTGGAATGGCCTATCTACGGCCAGTATTTTCAGATCGATACAAAACACGGCAACGCACTTATAGCTTTTCTGATATTATACGGGTGGGCGGCGTTAATCACTTACCATCAAGTGAATTTATTGTATATCTGTATTTCGTTCTTAGTTTATATCTGTACTACAATATAAAAAGAAAATATATGTACGTCAAAATGACATTAGCTACGATCATCGGAATAGGAAGAAATGTTGCCATAGTAACCTCATTTTCCATATTATGGGGAATAAGTTTAATATTTGTCCTGGAAACTTAGTAGATTTGAGAAGTGTTCCAATATTCAGATATGTATATAAAAAATATATTTATTATTCGTTATAGAAAATACGTAAAGCAATTAGAATTTCCTCATTTTATTAAAATTATTTAGACATAAATAATGAAAATGAAGCTATTTTTTCAGTAAAATATTAGTGACGATTTTAATTGATTACAAGTAATGAAAGTGGCATAAGACTATTATAAATAACTTTAAATTAAGTTTGATTTAGAGAAATTAAATAGAATAATGAGAATAGAAGCAACATAAATTTTCATGTTTTCGATATTTCGCAATTTTTCTTAATATTCAGGTATATTAATACGGCAGTATTGGCAATTCTGATTAGACTTTACAAACAAACGTACTATTTTGCAGGAAAACTGGATACAGCTGTTTCAATTTTCATGTGTTCAAGTTTTAGAAATTTTGTTATAATTTAATAAAGTGACTGTTTTAATTGTACATAAAAATGAATGAAATCGATGATAAATTTTATTATGTATATAGCTCTTCCCTGGATCATAAAGTAGAAATAAAAATGTACGTATTTTATTATTATATTAATTTGATGTGCTACAATGATGAGCCACTTTATTTGTTTTATTTTTTATCTTTATATTAAATAAGACATACTTAAATAATACTTATATACGTATGCTGAATAATTTTAATGCTTTTTTCTTTGTTAAGATCAGGTATTTTTTTATTTACATATAAATGGTGCACGATGTAGATAAAACTAGATTACACTTAATTAGTTTAATTAAAATACGTTAATACATTTTTGTTAAATGCACTTACACAATATAGATTGAAATGTATGTTCCATTATATATTAATATAAATAAAATGTTATTACATATTTAACACTGTTTCAGAGGTACTCTCGAAGGAAAAAGGTCTAAACCAGAATATGACAAGTTATTATCGGATCCTATGCTAAAGTTCTCTGGATTGTATCAGGAGGGCTGTTCAGATTTGTATGTGACATGTCAAGTACTGTGCGATGGTGTACCCCTTGCACTGCCTGTTACCACATCCTATAAGGCTTTCACTAATAGATGGAAGTAAGATTATTATAATTTATTTTAGGACTGATTTTTATTTAAAGAGAATTAAAATGGTGATAGTTGTGAGTTTGACCCACATTTGCAACAATGAAGTAATTTCAATTTCCAGCTTTTGTTCAATTTACTTAATATGCAATGAGTGGAAAGCTGATTATCTCAACTTGTTTTGCTTATATATTATAATAGTTTTTCTGTTTTGATATTTTAATAATTTAAAAATATTTTTTAGAAATATTTATATAAGTTTGAATAACATTCTGAAGTATTCTTTTAGTTTGTTTTCACAATTGTTTATTGCAAATGCTTTCTAAACCTTGTAACGGTTGTTACAGCAAGTGATTTGTTAAGTTATTGCACTATTTCATCAACTATCTGTCTATCAAGATAATAGCTTTTTTTAAAAAAAGATCATACTTAGCCCATTACAGTATAGCAGCAATACTAGTTATTTTTATTTTCTTAGGAAAAAAATATTTAAATTACAGTCAATAGATTTTTCTGTAAAGCAGAAATGAAAATAGTTGGCTGGTTGGGAAAGTTTCAAGTTTTTTATTTATGAAATACATTGTTTAGGAGAGACAGCATCTGTAAGATATTTGTGGGTAAAATCACTACTCAAGGCAGTGGTTAAATTTAAATTATTTTTGTTTCAATAGTTTGGTAATATGAAGCACAAAATTTAATTGTACTACTCAATGAATTAATATCCAGAGAAAAATTGAGAATTTTTCTCTGGATATCAATGTTCTGCCTAGACTCACAAGTTATTTTAAATAAAAGTTTTAAAGATATTTAACAATGTGCCTTAAACCATACTATCTAAACTAGAAATGAAAAAATAACATATAAAACAATTTTAAAATTTTCCCCATAGCTGGAATGAATGGGTTACCCTCCCGGTGTACTTCAGTGACCTCCCACGCAACGCTATCTTAGCAATGACCATATATGACTGTGCTGGCCCTGGTAAAGTTATGATAGTTGGCGGTACCACAATTTCATTGTTCGGCAAACACGGCATGTTGCGACAGGTGAGAGATTTAATAATTGAATATTTATTGATTTAGTTTATATTGAATGGATTAAAATATATATATATATATATATATATATATATATATATATATATATATATATATATATATACATATATATATACATATATATATATATATATATATATATATATATATATATATATATATATATATATATATATATATATATATATATATATATATTTATATACAATAATTAAAAAATATTTTATACTATATAGAGAGATAGATATATTTTATATAGATTAAACATATTTTTATATTAGGTAGTGATTAATGTGAAAGCAAAATATATTATGCTATATATGCTGGGTCAATTGTGGAAGCATCTGATTGTAGTGCATTTGTTAACGGACAGTTGTGGTTCGATACCCACTCAAGGGAGTGAAAAATGTATAGTTTCGGGAATTAAATATTATATATTTTCGTTTCTTCTTGATACTAGCTAAGGAGCGGCGTTGAGTTCCGCTTTTCAACACGCACTGTCTTAATTTCGGAAAGTAGGGCATTGAAGTGACTTCACAGGAATAGATACAGTGTGAACTAAAAAAAATATGTTGCTGTGGTTCTCTCTGGTATTAATATTTTATACAAATAAGTTTAAAGTTTAAATTATAACAAATTCTTTTTTCTGCTTCACGCTGTATCCCGCACATGGTGGCATTAAGCTTTACTTGTTGAATGGCGAAACTTAACGCCGCCTTGCCTTCTTACCAAAGCAAAGTAAAGAAAACGTCAATTATTGAATTTGAAAATATTAAATGCTTCATCAATGATGGGAATCGAACCCACAACCTGTCGATTACAGTCACTCGCTTGTGTCCACCACGATAGGCAAATAAGGAAATTCTAGATAGTTAATTTAGTAATAGATATCCTTCACCAACTTGTTTGTATGCATAATTAATTCGCGATTGCCGATTTGGCCATTATGGTATGGTAATGTGGTAAACATTAAATAAATATAGAAATATTTAAAATATTATATGTATTTTGTTATTATTTTAATGAAACATTAGGTATATATATTTAATTTTTATTAACATATTTAAGTAATAAGTAGACGTGGCTTTCAATCGAAAACTAATTTTGTGCAACAATAATTCTCAGCTTCACGCTGTATCCCGCAGTGTAGGCAGAGGGAAATTGGAAACCTAGTGTTAAGACACTCCGTTCTACTTCTGTTATCCACTTCCCGCAAAATTTGAGTCATTGCTCGTTAAGTGGCGGAGCTCAACGCCACGCTTAGCTTAGCATTAAATATTTAATTTGATAATATTAAATATTTTATTTCCTCGAGTGGGAATCGAACCCACAACTTGTCGTTTACAGTCACACGCTTGTGCCGCTGCGCCACGACAGAGCTCAACAACATAATATTATGACTTATTTTGTTTGATACAATAAACTCATTCTTAATTATTAGCCAATTAAAAAAATAAGAAAGTTGATAATTTACTTCCTTAAAAACGTAGGTATGTAGTTGTTGGAATAAAAAGAACTCCATTTTTATGAACTCTAGATACTCAAAAAAGTGTGACTGTAACGGACAGGTTCTGGGTTCGATCCCCAGTCGAGGAAATGAAATATTTAATATTTTCGATTTAAATATTTAATGTTTCATTTCTTCGCTCTGGTAATATGGCAAAGCACGGCGTTGAGTTCCGCCACTCAATACGCAATGCCTCAAATTCGGCGGAAAGTGGGAAACGGAACAAACACTAGGTACCCGGGTTCCCTCTGCCTACCCTGCCTCGTGCGGGATACAGCGTGAAGCTGTGTGAGTGAATATAATATTTTTTTACCGTGCGGCGTTAATATCCGCCGGTCTGGGGTGCAGCGTTAATATCCGCCACACAATACACCAATAGTTGGACAGTAACGGAAACGTTTTGACATTTGTAATTTTTTTACTCCACTTATTCTAATATACGGTTTTGTTATTATAAAAATAGGTCTTTTGTACAGGAAAAAAACAATCGTAAATATTAAACTTAAACTTTTAAAAAGCGTATAAAAATTTTGAACGAAGCAGGATATGAACCTGCGCCTCTGGAATACCGTTCCAGCGCTCTGACCAACTAAGCCATTCGTTCTCACCGAGCTCCGTCGAAATTCTTATACGCTTGTTACAACTTATTTATGTTGTTAGCATCTCTGTAGGGACGATTTTTATAAATTTCCGCTACCCAAAGACAACTCGTATTAATTATCGTTTGGCAAGAGAGAATACTATTTATAACATTTTTAAAATTTTAAAATTTTTATACGCTTTTTAAAAATTTATGTTTAATATTTTCTGTCCTAAGTGTGGAATAACATTTTAAAACATAGTAAAAAATTGTAAATATATTATGTATACGTATATAGATCTGTACGAGTGTTACAACCGGTTTTTGGCAGCATTTGAGGTCTAAAATACAATCAAATTATATAGTATTTAGTTATTCTCTAACGTGAAGAATAAGATTTCCATGATCCAAAGTTACCTTTTCAACTTTAAAATGGAGTATGAATAACTATACCAAGTTATTAACATGTAATAAAATGTCAACAATAAATAATATAACATATTCATGATGAAAAACAACATTTCTTTTTATTATTTTAATAGTTTTTATAACTATCGATAGGGTATGTAAGTACACAGTTAAGCGATCAGTGCTCTTTCGAACAGCCTACGCAACGAACGTGTCGTACTTATGTTTAAACATAAACTTTTAAAATATCAATTTAAAACAAAAATGCGTCGTAAACAATTTTAAAATTAGTATAGAAAAATATTATTAATGAAATGAAAATATCGTTGCTTTCACGTTTTTTTTTGTGTAAAATGGGAAATATTAAAAGTAAATCGGTATTTTATGAAAAGTGTTGTGTGTTTTTTCGTAAAATGCGTGTTTCTCTTACAAAGGGTATGTTCGACTTGCGAGTGTGGCCCGGAGTGGAAGGTAGTGAGAAGACGCCTGGGAAGGCGCCCGATCGTGGCAAGGAACAAATGCAAAGGCTTGCCAAGCTAGCAAAGAAACACAGGAACGGGCATATACCTAAAGTGAGTATTGGGATTTTTTATTATGTGGTGTGAGGCCCGTTGTGGCAAAGTGGCACAACGGGCCTCACACCACATAAAAAAAAAAGTGACTACAAACGCGATAGGCTGTGGAATCGATCACCACTCGAGGAAATGAAAAAAAAATATATATTTTTAAATTGTAATATTTTTCTTATTAGCTTCGCGCTGTTTGTCGCACATGGCAGGGTAGGCAGAGGGAATCTGGGAACCTAGTGTTAAGACACTCCGTTCCACTGCCGTTCCCCACTTTTCGCCGAATTCGAGGCATTGCGTGTTGAGTGGCGGAACTCAACGCCTCGCTTTGCCTTAATTTGCCTTATTTAAATATATAATCTTTTCATTACTTCGCTCTGGTAACGAAGCAAAGCGCGGCGTTCAGTTCCGCCACTCAACACGCATTTAGGCGAAAAGTGGGGGAATAAATCGGAGCGTCTTAACACTAGGTTCCCAAGTTCCCTCCCAAACCTATCCTGTCATGTGCGGGATACAGCGTGAAGCTGATTGAGTGAAGTGAATGAGTGAACACTAGCGTTTATTGTTATCACAGACATCTTGAGACAAACTGATAAAAATTTAACATAGTTTTCAATTCTATGTATTACATTTATGAATGTCCAAATAGCGGACTTTCTCATGGATTTTTTTTTATATACATTTAATTATTGCCATATATTTGTCAAATATATATATATATATATATATATATATATATATATATATATATATATATATATATATATATATACATATATATATATATATATATATATATATATATATATATATATATATATATATATATATATATATATATATATATATATGTATATATACATATGGTATGGTATGGTTCTTTGATTATGGCGTTCCGAGCGTGCCAGTTGAGCACATATCACTTCGCCAATGTCACGTTGAATGGAGAAGACACGAAGGAGGTTGTACGGTAGAAAAAAAAAAAAAAAAAAAAATATATATATATATATATATATATATATATATATATATATATATATATATATATATATATATATATATATATATATATATATATATATATATATATATATATATATATATTCGTGTTAATTTAGAGAAGTGTCGTTGCACAAATATAGATTTGTCAATGACATTTTTTATTATTGAGTCGGCGTTATTCATTATTCATGTTGTTTTTAATCTATAATCGTATTTTTAATGTAGTTTCTTTTTTTTTAACTTCACGATGTATCCCGCACTTAGTAAGGTAGGAAGAGGGAACTTGGGAACCTAGTTATAAGACACTCCGTTCCGTTGTCCACTTTCCGCCTGCACAATTAATACAATGTTATGTATTTAATTTTATAAGTAACATGCAAATTTGAAAAATATAATATAAATTAGTTTTGTTATCTTCAGATTGTTTTATTCTCTCATTCAGATGTTTCATTTTCTCTGATAGTATTTTCTAGTAGCGTGACATGCGATATCTATGTTCTATAATTGAGGTAGTGTTTTCAATCCAGCAGATGCAGAAGAAAAATAGGCCACATTTTTTTTCTACGTAATTGCAAAAAAAAAATTGTTCAACCTATAGATAAGCAATCTATAATGAGATATTTCACCTCGCTTTTACCTTGATATGGAACTACGAAACCAATAAATATTTATGACCTTTACGTTATTATCTTGGTATTTTTTTTAAGATAAAAACTTATTAGTTTGTAATTTTTGTTTAAAATAAATAATCCTTGAGGTCCACTGATCACCATCAACATATAACAATATTTCAATTTACTGGCTCTGCACAGTTATTTTGCAGCAATTTTGTATTTTCAAACGAACACTAAATGTCAAAAGAAATTAGCCAATTAACAGCAGTGAATTAAAATTGAATTAAAATAGGTAACGTCGTTTCTGAGATAAGCTACAAACGCACAGACAAACAGACAAAAATAAAATTGTTTTGTGCTCTTTTACATTTATACACACCCCCAATTTGTATTTTCTGTATGTCTTTTCTGAGAGTTGAGAGTGGGGCAATTTGGATATGGACAGAGGAACCGTAGAGGACAGAGGTTGGACGACTTTCTGGAAAAGTAGGGACTCTTCATACGCTCCGACCATCTAATGCCTGTGGATGATGTCAACAACAGGTTTGTGGAAACTGTCCACGAAGTGGGGTCAAAAGTCGAAGTTGTAGACCATTACATATACCTAGGCCAAGTAGTCCAACTAAATAAATTCAACCTTGAGAAAGAAGTCAATAGACGAATCAAGCTCGGCTGGGCAGCGTTCAGGAAACTTCGTCACATCTTCTTGTCCAAAATACCTCAGTGACTCAAGACGAAAGTCTTCAACCAGTGTGTGTTACCAATGATGACTTATGGGACTGACACGTGGTCTCTAACCATGATCCTATGAGAAAGCTGAAGGTGACTCAACTAGCTATAGAGAGGGCAATGCTAGGTGTTTCCCTACGTGATAAAATAAGAAATAAGGAGATCCGTAGAAGAACAAAAGTCACCGACATAGCCCATCGGATAAGCAATTTAAAGTAGCAGGGGGTGGGGCACATAGCTCAACGAACTGATGACTGTGGAGACCGTAAGATTCACGAATGGAGACGACGGACAGGATGGCGCGGCGTGGGTTGGTCCCCCACTCGATGGACTGAATACTTAATAAAAGTCGCAGGGAGCCGTTGGATGCAGACCGCACAGAACCGTCCGTATTGTAGGCGCATTGGGAGGCTTATGTCCAGCAGTGTACGTCGGTTGACTGATGATGATGCAACCATTGTTTTCATTAAGTCAATCGACAATAAAGCTGTAACTAACTAACTATATGTCTTCTCTGAACAAATACCGTTTAGTACCAATATTATAATTTGTTGTAGCTTCGATGTCCACTGAAACATAACAAAGATTCAATATCAATTACTAAAATTTAACAACAAAAATAAGTTTTTATGTATTTCCAAGCAGTTTTCGGTAGCATTTAATTTTGACCATTTTAAAGTAAATATTTGCTATAACATTCAAATAATTTGGACGATATCGGTTCATAGGTACAGATTCACTGCAGGTATGATGTTTTATTTCCTTTTTTAGAGTTTCGTACCTCAAAAGAACAAAATAAAACCCTTATAGGATTACTTCGATGGCCGTCTGTCAAGATAATTTGATTGGAGATCTTTAGTTGAAATTAATATCAAATGTCCAGGTCTACGATCCCTTGCGGCATAAAAAAGATTAAATTTCTATGACAAGCCAATCAAAAGATACGATGCATTTATAAAACGTTTTTACTGCATTTTATTTTAAATATTCGAGTTTTCATGGACCAACTCTTTAAAGTGAAAAATTTGTGTCGTTCATAGAAAGATGTCGTTACAAATTATTTTTTTAGTTAGCACATTACGTACAAAATGTATGCATACGCCCTCAAACTTAAGTTTGTAATTCGTTTGTATTCGTCGCGTAATCATAACCTATACGGTATCTGCCGTAGAACTTACTCATGAAATACGGCCGATACAATCTTTAGTATTATTTTTAAAATTCTTTATTCATCAAATCTCAATGCATCAAATTTAGCGGAAAGTGAGAAACGGAAGTGGAACAGAGTGTCTTGATAGTAGGTTGAACCTGGGACTCAATACTTTATGTGGGAATATGTGAAAAATAAAAAAAAAATCTCAAAATTTATAGAATTGTCTTTTTAGGTTCTTGATAACAAAGAAATTTCAAAGTTTTGTTATGCTATATATTATATATACATAACATTATGATCTCACAGTGAAAAAAATGCGTGTCGTAATTCTTACAAATATATACATATTTTATTAGATTAATTTACATAATTACTTTTTTAAAGTTGGACAAAAGCTTTCTCTATTAGTAAAATCTTATTTTTCTGATAATTCGGTCCTTATTGTGAAGAAAATATCTTATAATAAAAAAATATATAAAAATTCGTTACATGTATAAGTCATCTATGTATGTTTAAGCGATATTACTAAAAAGTTTCATCTAAATCCGTTCAGTATTTTTTCCATACTGGATGTTTGTTCCAATTACACGCAGAACTTTTATATTTATCATGTTTATGTATTTTTATAAACTAAATAACTAATAGAAACTTAGGCAAAGCCCTTTTTAAAGATATCAAAAACAAGTTATACAGCGGCAAAACTCATTGATCAGTTTTAATTTGAAAAATAACTACTTTTTATTTATTACTACTTTTTAGCGATAATGTTTAACTGCGCATTGTGGTCATTAATTCGATTCCGTGTTAAAGGAATCTATATTGGCGTAGCATTTGGCTGTAAATTTTGTGGGTTATGGTATTTTATGGGTTGCATTACCGTTTGAAGGAATAAAATATCTTAATTTAGTTCATAACAATGGTAAAAAACGCTGTGCTTAACACCGCCACTCAACACGCAGCGTCTCGAAAATGTCTCCGTTCCTCACGTCTAGTACGTAAGGATCGGGGTGTCTTAGAATGAGTTTCCATCTATGTTTTGTTTTGTTTCCAATACTATAAATCACTCAGCTTCACGCTGTATCCCGCACACAGCAGGATAGACAGAGGGGATTTGGGAACTTAGTGATAAGACACTCTGTTCCACTATCGTTTCCCATTCCACCGAATTTGAGACAATATTTAATATTTTCAACGTGTTGAGTGGCAGAGCTCAACCCCGCGCTTTGCCTTGTTACCAGAGTAAAAAAAAGAGAACATAAAATATTTAAATTGAAAATATTAAATATTTCACTTCTCTTATTACTAAGGTAATAAATCAAATTCGGCGGAAAGTGGGGAACAGAAGTGGAACGGAGTGTCTTTACACTAGGTTCCCAGGTTCCCTCTGCCTACCCTGCGGGATACAGCGTGAAGTTGAGTAGAGTAGAGTATTTCACTTCTCGAATGGGGATCAAACCCACAATCTATCGGTTACAGTCATACGCTTGTGCCGCTGCGCCACGACAGGCCTCAAAATGATTTAAACCTTTATAACGAAAACAAAATCTGTACATTGTCTAATAAAAAAAATACCTTTTATATTGCACACGGCAGGGTATATAGAGGGATGTTAGGAACCTAGTGTTAAGACACTCCGTTCCGATTAAAACGTAATAATAAGAAAAATATTAATAATACCAATTTCCAGGTAGACTGGCTAGACAGGCTCACGTTTCGGGAGATAGAGATGATAAATGAGAAAGAGAAGAGGAGCTCCAACTACATGTACCTCATGATTGAGTTCCCCACTGTGCAAATTGATGGCATTAATGTAAGTACATTGAGTGGGTATATTGTTACGTAATTTTATATGAAATGCGATCCGTTGTAGCCCAGTTGTTAGTTGAATTTGTGTCACGGTTGTGGGCTCATATACGATTTTTGTCACTAAAGAAAATTATATAAGTTTAAGGTGAAATTTTAATTAAACTTCATATAAAATATATTTTAAGTTTTATCTTCTTTAACGGATGTTCTAAATATCTCGCCTTCACATACATTCATATTTTTACAGTTTAAAATTCATTGTGAACTGCCAACACCGCGTTTTGCCTTGTACCAAAGCGCAGAAATGAAAATATTAAATATTTAAATTGAAAAAATTAAATATTTCATTTCCTCGAGTGTGGATTGAACCCACAACCTGTCGGTTACAATCACACACTTGTGCCGCTACGCCACGACGGGCCTCCAGACAGAAGACTATATATATATATATATATATATATATATATATATATATATATATATATATATATATATATATATATATATATATATATATATATATATATATATATATATATATATATATATATATATATATATATATATATATATATATATATATATATATATAAATATATATATATATATATATATATATATATATATATATATATATATATATATATATATATATATATATATATATATATATATATAAATATATATATATAAATATATAAATATATATATATATATATATATATATATATATATATATATATATATATATATATATATATATATATATATATATATATATATATATATATATATATATATATATATATATATGTCCTTAATTAACAACAGCCCTGACATATACACGAATTGTTATTGATATATTTGTTTGAATTGGGGATGTATTTTTATTGCCATTAACGTCAGTTGATGTTTTGTTTAAAAAGTCACTCAAATCTCTAACTCAGCTTCACGCTGTATCCCGCACATGGCACGGTAGGCAGAGGGAACTTCGTAACCTAGTGTCAAGACACTCCGTTCCACTTCCGTTTCCCTCTTTCCGCCAAATTTGAGGCATTCCGTGTTTAGTGGTGGAACTCAGCACCGCGTTTTGCCTTAGGTATACCAGAGCGGAGAAATGAAATGAGCGAAGAATGAAAACGTTAAATATTTAAATTGAAAATATTAAATGTGTTAAAAAATCACAAGACTTACATTAAAATGACCTCATAAAAAAATAAAGTAAGCTTGTACCCCCCTGCACCACCACAGGCTATAATGTCAAGATGGTAAACATGGCACTACGTTACTGTTAAACAAAACACTTCTTTGATGTCTATCGTGGCGTAAACACGATAGGCTGTGAGTTCGATTCCCACTCGAGGTAATGAAATAATTGTATATTTTCAGTTTTTAGTTTAAGTAACCAGGCTAAGTACGGCGTTGAGTTTCGCCACTCAACACTGGGAAGCGGAGCTCAACGGAGAATTTATCTTAAAGTTTATTAGGTTCCCAAGTTCCCTGTCATCTGCAGGATACAGCGTGAAGTTGAAAAAATATATCGACAACAAATTATTTATTCTATTTCTTTTTATATACGTAAATAGTTGTTAAATAAATAAGTCAGTTAGATCTTAGACACGGTCGCGACTACACATACACATCTTGAAAAATGATCTTTTGAGTTTTCGCGTAGTTAAAGTTATTGGTTGTAAAAAGTAGTTTTTAGTAACAAAAGGCCGCGTAATTTAATTCCCACTCGAAGGGATGAATTATTTTTATATTTAAACTTCATATACTTTGTTGCCGCCGTTGTGTCTCCCCTGTATCCGCGGGAAGTTGATTGGAGAGCTAAGTGGAGAACGGAACGGAGTG
The DNA here is from genome assembly GCA_019049475.1 of Eueides isabella. Taxonomy (NCBI): domain Eukaryota; kingdom Metazoa; phylum Arthropoda; class Insecta; order Lepidoptera; family Nymphalidae; genus Eueides; species Eueides isabella. Next base: position 13,153,190 of record CM032401.1, read on the forward strand.
TCTTAACAATAGGTTCCCAAGTTCCCTCTGCCTACCCTGCCGTGTACGCCGTGAAGCTAAGTAAGTAAGTAGATACGGCTTTAAATGTCGCTTCGTTTACAATTATTTTATAAAATTAATTATATTTTATTATCTTACTTTCACTTTTCATTTCTTTTAATGGTTACTGCTTTTATAAGTGTCATGTTACACAGCCTTTTTAATGGCATTTGTCGATACGCCACGAACTCGTAACAGGAAATATTAAATATAATTTATGTAAACGGTTTTCTGTAAATTAATAATTTAAGGCCAAGCGGCTCAGAGCTACAAGGGGACGACTGTAAACACTTAATTTTTGCGTTCGATTCCCATCTTGTAACGAGGTAAAGCGCAGCGTTGAGTTCCGCCTCTCAATATGTAATACTGTAAAGATTTGGCGGCAAGCATATATATTACTAGCGGCCGTCTCGCGGCTCCGCCCGCTTAAATTACAGTATTTTATATACTTATCTCAAATATTTTTTTCTTAT